>PVIH01017315.1:0-42284 GCA_004025045.1 Sigmodon hispidus | reverse complement strand
TCTCAGCAGAGGAACTACGAATGGCTGAAAGGCACCTGAAAAAGTGCTCTTCATCTTTAGCCATCAGAGAAATGCAAATCAAAACAACTTTGAGATACCACCTAACACCTGTTAGATTGGCTAAGATAAAAGGTACAGATGACAGCCTATGCTGGAGAGGATGCGGAACAAGGGGAACACTCCTCCATTGTTGGTGGGAGTGTAAGCTTATCCAGCCACTTTGGAATGCAATATGGAGGTTTCTCAGAAAATTGAGAATCAATCTCCCCAAGGACCCAGCAATACCACTTCTGGGTGTATACCCTAAAGAGGCACATTCACACTCCAAAGGTATTAGCTCAACTATGTTCATAGCAGCATTATTTGTAATAGCAAGAACCTGGAAACAACCTAGACGTCCCTCAACTGAAGAATGGATTAACAAACTGTGGTACATCTACACAATGGAATACTACTCAGCAGTAAGAAAAAATGAAATTTTTTATCTAAGGTAATTTGTATGTTAATACAAAATTGTCATATTTTGCTCATGTTTCTACCTCTTTTAAAATATCTTGCACATTGATTCATATTATGCATATTGTTGTCATTTCCACTAAGTAATTATGCAATTTCTACCTGTATTTAATTATTCTAGTAATAATATATATGTACATATATATTACTTCTACTTAAGATATTTGTATAAGTCTGTTTAGATATTTTGTATAATGTTTTATATTTAGGATACTTTTGTCATTTTGCACTATACATTTACATTTGTTTAATGTTTATATGATTACGATACTTGAAGTCATCATTCAAAAACTGTACATGCATTTGTGAATTGTCTATTTTTACAATGTAAGCTTCAATCTTTAGAATTATATTAATTACAGATAACAGTTGCCTAGGTTTGCCTTGTTCTAGTCATGTTGTTCCTATTTCTCAGATATTTAGTAGAATATCTCAGATGAACAGGAGTTTTCAAATATTGTATAGACCTAGAGAATATGACATTTAATGTTTTGTTACTCCAAATTCAGCTATGAGAGACAGGATCATTCTTGGCATCGCTGTTCCTTTCCAGAGATGGTGTTGAGCATCAAAGACACTCCACAAGAAGTTTATTTTCTTAAGTGGATTATGATCTACTGGGCAAAAAACTGCCCCTTTCCTGACTCATAACAGTAAGCATGCTGTGCAATCCAGATGAGCAGTATAAAAAATAGAGACTTCTGAAATCTGCCAAGACAGGATAATATGGTTTCTTAAAATACCCTGCTTCTGAAAGAGATCTGTCAGGTTTACAAGGCCTATATCCAAAAATGTGCATGTTATAACTTTACATAATAGCTTTGGGTGATTGTCCAGGCAGCTGACTGTCATTATCTTCTCCTACAAAATTTTGGAGGTTGTTTGGTCATGCTTTCAAATTATTCAGGTAATATGCTTTTATTCTCATCTCTTTAATGGATTTGAAGATTTATATAAAGTTATAAACATCTCATATATTAGCTGAGAGCATTTAGGTTCTAGATTCATATTATCAAAGACAAACAACTTTCAAGTAATCTCTGTATATTTCCACTTACCAGTATTCTGGACATTTAAAATTACTTTATGTTTGTTGTCTTTTAGTTGTAGTTTGACCTTGTTTATGTTATTTGCCTTTTCCCTCTCCTGTTTCTATTGTATATAATTTTGCATCTAATTTTAGAATTAGACTAAATGGGAAGATGTTGTGGGATGAGGAGCTATTTACCTTGATCTAAAGGTGTGTAATTTGGGTCCTGAGGATCCATGGATGGGGCAAAGTCAGGCCGGTAAAAACCACTGTGCGCTCCTTTCTAAATTCCTGTTTGTTTACTGAGCTCCTGGAGAGAAGATCTGAGCAACTGCCATCATGGTGGGAACCAGTCCAACTTTCTAGGAAATACCATAAAGTTTAATCTTTTTATTAGTGATTGTTTCATATAAACCCTTAATAAATATTAATTCTTTTATATAATCACCTACTAGTGAATAATTTTTACAATAGTCTTTTAGACTAAGACTAATCCTAAGAGATAAAGGACATCACAGTCTAATCTGGAAACAATTACTCAGGAAGATACATCAACCTTAAAGATATATGCCCCCAAACTCTAATGTACATAATTTCCAGAAAATTTATTACTGATCTTAAAGAACCTGAGTAATAGGTCTCAGATATTAGATGTGGATTATAACTCTTATCTGTGGTATCATGGTATTAGACAGTGTCAGAAGTTTGCTGTTTTTGATTTGCTTCTTTAAGTTATAGTCCACCTATCGGTTTAACATGTAAGCACTCAAACAGTAATATTTGCTGTTTCAATTTTAGTGCTTGCTAAAAGTATCATTAAAAAAAAAAAAACGAGAAAAAAAAACCCATAAAGTAAGTTTTACTTTGTAGTTACGATTACGAAACCACACAGAGTAATTAAGTTTTGTTTGTTTCAATCAATGATATCTTAAAACTATCATTTGTTTTGAAACAAGTAAACTAAAGTTCATCAACTTTCACTAGTATTCAAGTTTTCCTGAAAAATTTAAGTTAAAATTATAAAAATTTCTGCTCTCATTTTATGTCTTATTCCATTTATATTATGAATGCTTTTATAATCATATGAGCAGAAAATGAGAGAATTGAATTTCATGTTTATTTTATATATTGTAGTTTTTCACAGAAACATAGTGAGATTTAAAAGCAAAATCATCTGGATAAAAAATATGTTCATGTTAAGTTGATAATATCGATAATATCCCCTCAGTTTAGGCTTTGGAAACAAAACCAAACATGTCATCATGTGATATTATTCTTTTCTAGACAAGAAAGCAACACTATTAATAGTATATTAATAGATGCATTAAAAGTTAAATTTTCCAACTCTGGTGGAACCCCACTGCATGAGTGTAGACCACATAAGTGTGATCTGCCACCCAGCTTGACTTTGCCAATATCTGTATTCCATTCTCCAAGAACCATTATAGTGTCAAACCCTCTCACCTCATCATTCTTCCCATGGCCACCCTCCCAACTCCAGCAAACTTCATTGCACAGGTATAGTCTACACCAGACCATTGAATAGTTGAGTGACATGACTGCCAACCATGCTGCTCCACTTTACACTCCCTAGATTCTAATCCCAAGAAACCATCCTGAGGCACTTATTCCTCCCTCCTCCTCCTCATCCTCCTCCTCCTCCTCCTCCTCCTCCTCCTTCTCCTCCTCCTCAGCTCCTCTGTTGTGCTCTGCCTTTGATACCAGCAGAATCCTAATATCCCTATGCAGGCCACACCAGTCAAAAGAACACATGCAGACCACCATTGTCAGAAAATAGCAAACCACACCGGTCAGAAGAATGGAGACAATTTAATGCACCATAGGACAAGCTACCAGACAGCTAGTTCCTAACTTCAATAGAGATTCCCTACTATATTACAGGCCACATTGACAATAAGGAAAATAATAGAAAGAAAGAGAGAGAAAGAGATCTAAGAACCAAGAATAAAAGTACATATCCAACAGAGGCAAACTTAGCAATCAACACCTAGACCTATAGTCATCTCAAAACCAGATGCCTACATTCCAGAATGAGAACACATAAACAATATCCAGGTCAATATGACACTACCATGTAGGGAGCTGGGTTGTACCACGCCCTAAAGGTGGCGCTGGTTTCTGCCTTCCACCTTTCTCGATGGTGAGTGCTCTCGGGATTGTAAACAACTCCTTATTGGCTGTAGGCGAGGATGGTGGCTTGCTTCTGGTGCCTCAGGACCTATGGGCAATGTCTACATGGCTTACTGGGATTGGAATCCCAGAGGGTATTTAGTCATGAGCGGACAAAGAGAAAGATCTGGTGTTGTGTGTTCCTTGCAGGAGGAGGTGGCGCGTGACACTACCAGACCACAGATACCCTACAACAGCAAAATCGGACCATTCCAACATTTTTGAAGAACAAGAAAATGACCTTAACACTAACTTTATGACTATTAAAATAAAAGGTCTTAAAGAAAAAAATTAAAAGAAATGGAGGAAAGGACAAAAAAATAAAAGAAATCAATAAATATCTTAAAGAATGCCAAGAAAATTAAGAAAAAGCAAACAAGCATATGGAGAAAACTGTTCAATACCTGAAAGTAGAATTCAATGCAATAAAGAAAAGACAAACAGGAAATACTGAAAATGGAAAATATCAGTAAGCCAACAGAAACTAAAGATGCAAGCTTCACCAACAGAATACATGAAATATAAAAGAGAATTTCAAGAGTTGAAGATAAAAGAAATAAATATATCAAAGAAAATCTTAAATTAAAAATTTCCTAACATACTGAGAAGTGGGAGTGCATGTCTTTTATCCCAGCTCTTGAGAGGCAGAAGCAGATAGAGCTCTGTGACTTTGAAGCCAGCCTAGTCTACCATGCTAGTTCCAAGACAGCTAGGAGTGTTACACAGAGAGACTCTCTCTTGGAAAAAAATTTCTAACACGAACATCTGGGAAATTTGGGTCAGTATGAAAAAGAAAAAGCTAAAAATAATAGGGTTGTAAGAAGGAGAATAATAATTGCTCAACAACCCAAAGAATATATTTAACAAAACTACTGAAGAAACTTTTCATAACATAAAGTACTTGCCTGTAAAGGAATAAGAAGTTTACAGAACACCAAATAGATTGAATAAGAAAAAAATCCCATGCCATTTTATAATCAATACAATAAACATCCAGATAAAACAAAGACTATTAAAATCTGCATGGGGAAAGACTAAGTAACATATAATGGCAGCCCTATTGTAATTACACCTGACTTTTCAACAGATACCCGAAAATTCAGAAGGGACTATAATGATATCTTACAGAAACTAAAAGACTACCAAGGCAGCTCTGACCACTACACCTAGAAAAACTTTCAATCATGATAGACAGAGAAAACAAGGTATTTCATGACAAAGTAAAATTTAAATGAAATCAAATTTAGCTTACCAATGGTGCTAGAAGGAAAATTTTAACACAAGCAAGTGAAATACACTTACTCAGATACAGGTAATAGATAATTTCATACTAGCAAAAGCCAAAGAAGGGAAATACACATATCCACTACAACAACAGAAACTACTTATTACAAGAGAGGAATATCCAAATTAATATAATCAGAAACAAAGGAGGGATATAACAGTAGACACTAAAGAAACTTAGGAAACCACTAGGTAATACTTCCAAAACCCATACTTCACAATTGGAAAATTTTTTTAAAAAAATATACATTTTCTCAATGATTCCACTTACCAAAATTAAATCAATATCACATAAAAAGTAAATATATCTATAACCCCCACATGGAAATAGAAGGAGTTATTAAATGTCTCACACACCCCCAAGTACAACCTCAGGGCCAGATGGTTTTAGCACAAAATTTTACCAAACAGTCAAAGAATAACTAATACCAATACTCCTCAAATTATTCTACAAAATAAAAATAGAAGCAACATTGCCAAATTTATTTTATGATGCCACAATCACCCTGATACACACTCTATACAGACTCACAAAAAAAGAGAATTACAGACCAGTTTTCCTCATAAACATTGATCCAAACATACTCAATAAAATACTGGTGGACTGAATCCAAGAAAACATCCAAAAAATCATCCACTATAAGCAAGTGGGCTTCATTCCAGAGATGCAGGGATGTTTTAAAATATAAAAATCTGTCAATGCAATTCACCATATGAACAAACTGCTACAAAATAATGAAAACACATGATCCTCATTAGATCCTGGAAAATCGTTTGACAAAATCCAACACTCCTTAAATATATAGAAGATATTAAAGATAGAAAGAAATACGGAAACATAATAAATCAATATACAAATACATAATAGCCAAATTCAAATCAAATCGAGAGAAATTCAAAGTAATTGCACTGAATCAAGAATAAGGAAATAGTATGCATAAGTGTCCCCCAAAATCCAACCCTGGAATTCCTAATGTTGGTACGTACCTTTAAAAAATGCCTGGACACAAAATTAACTAAAACTCAGTAGTCTTTTTATGTACAAATAAAAAAAGGTCTAAGAAAGAAATCATTAAAATGTTTCACAATTTAGCCACTAATAATATAAAACGCTTGATATAACTCTAACGAAGCAAGTAAAAGACCTGTATGAAAAGAACCTTAAGTCTTTCAACAAAGAAATTGAAAAGAATATCAGAAAATGAAAAATATGCTCATGGATTGGTAGGATTAACATAGTAGAAATGACTATCTTACCTAAAGTAACCTAAATATTCAATAAAATCCCAATTAAAATTCCAAGACAATTCTTTACAGATCTTGAAAAAACAAAACTGAACTTCATATAGAAAAACAAAAATCCCATGTTAGCTAAGACAATAAAAGAAATTCCTGAGGTATTACTTTCCCTTACTAGATAGATATAATAATAAAAACTGCATGATACTTCAATAAAACAGATTAGTTAATCAATGGAATCATATTTTTTAAAAAGAAACATAAACCCATACTCCTCTAATTAACTTGATTTTTTAAATTAAGAAGCCAAATTATACAATGAAAAAAAAAGCTTCTTCAACAAATGTTGCTGGTTGAACTGGATGTCTGTCTGGATGTGGATGAATGCAATTAGATTCATATCTACCATCTTGCATAAAATTCAAGTCTAAATGGAGAGAAGACTCCAATATAAATCCAGATACATTTAAAACTGATAGAACATTGGAAATAGTCTTAATGTGTTGGGACAGGCAGAAGATATCTTGTCTCAGACACTATGAGCAACAATTAATAAATGGCAATAAGTATATACAAGGATAGAAATTGTGACTTCTTTTTTATAATAATAATAATAAAAAGGAAAATGTTATGAACACTCTACAAATTTCTGCATCATTATTACAAAAGCAATAAAAGAATTTATCATGCTGAAAAAAATAAATAAATGGCAATTCATGAAACCTAAAGGATTCTTTGAGGCAAAGGGCATCTTTAATAGGACCAACTAGCAGCCTATACAACGGGAAAATCTTTACAAACCCCATATCTAACAGACAGCAAATTGTGTAAAGAACCCAAGAAACTAGACATCAAAATACCAAATAATCCAATTAAAAATGGGTACAGACCTAAACAGAAAATTCATCACAGAAAAATCTCAAATGACCAACAAGCACTTAAAAATGTTCAGTATTCTTAGCCACCAGGGAAATGCAAATCAAAACTACTTTTAAATTTCATCTTACACCTGTTAGAATGGCTAATATAAAAAACGTAAGTGACAGTTCTACTGGCAATGATGTGTGCTAAGGGGAACATTCCTTCATGGCAGATGAAAGTATAAACTTGTACACCTACTTTGGAAATCTATATGACAATTTCTCAGAAAATTGGGAATTGAACTACTTCAGGACCCAGCAGTCTACAAGGATGACCCCAGTTAAGACTCCTAACAAAGGGGTCTATGTAGCCTAACATGGCCATCTCCTATGATTAGGCAGGACTTCCAGTGAAAAGACTGGGACACAAACACAGATAAATAAACTTTGTACTACCTATTTCCTGCCTATAGGAGGTGCTGGTGTTAGGGTTGTAAAGAGATTGAGGGAGTGGCCAACCAATGACTGGTCCAACCCGAGAACTCTGCCCTGAGAATGAACTCAACCTTTATACTGCCTGGAGTGCCAGGACCCACAGGCTAGATGACCACAAGACAAGACATAGGATAGAACCAAACACAACTTGAGAAAAAAACACATGTAAATGTAATGATACCTAACAATATTCTGCTATACTTATAGATTAGTGACTAGTCCAATTGTAATCAAAAGGCACTGGCAACAACAAGTGTATTGATCCACAGCCAAATATTAGGCCATGTTCAGGAAATCCTGCAGAAGATAGGAAGGAAGAGTTGTAAGAGCTAGAGAGGTAAGGACACCACTATCAAACCCATAACTCAACTGCCTTATAGGAACTTAGAATGAACTGTCAGCCAGGGAACTTGCATGAGACTGACTTAATACCTGTACATATATGTGACAGTTGTGTAGTTAGGTCTTCTTTTGTTACTCCTAATAGTGAGAGCAGAGACTATTTCTGAATTTTTTTGTAGGCTTTTGGGACCCATTTCCTTATACTGAGTAGCATAGTTTAGCCTCAATACAAAAGGAGGTATTTAGTCTTACTACAAACTGATATGCCATGCTTGGTTGATATTCGTGGGAGGTCTGCCAGGTTCTGAACAGAATGGAGGATGACTGGATGGGAGGGCATAGGGAAGGTGTGGGAGAAGGAATGGGAAGAGAGGAAAGAGGGACAACTCTGGTCAGATTTAAGTAAATAAATATTCTTTTAATTTGTCATTTAAGCAAAAAAGCAAATCATGAGATAAAAGGTTTCATTTTCATGAATTTGAACATTTTCATTATTATCTATAGACATTTTAATATTTTTTCAAAATCCAAAACAACTTATATTAAACCTATTATTTTTTATGAACAGTGCTATAGAGTGTAGAATTCACTACTTTTTTGAAAAATGCATGTGTGGTTACAATTTCCATAGTAATTGCAGATATATGTACTCAGCAATTTTTACTTCTGATACATATATATTCACAATTTACATTTTTAATTACATTATACACATAAATTGAAGTGTTGGATACATAATATTGTAAAAATATATTCAATTCTTGTTATTCAGTTACCCTTCAAACATATATATGTTTATGGATTTAAAGATATATATTTTATATATAGTTTTTAATATAAAGAATATATCATAAAATGTGTGCTTCAAGTATATTTGTGTGTTTATAAATTATATTCTAAATGCATATTCTCATATTGGTTTATTTTAATATATTTTATATGACATATAAGTCCTAACCTGTATTTAGAAAACCAAAAGTATTTCATACTATACTTCCAATATAAATTATTTTCCACTCTCTTTTAAACATGTATGTTTTATTTCATATACATACATGTGTTTACATATAAACATTCATTTGCAATTATGTGTAAGTTCACATAAATTCAGGTATTCATTAAAATGCTAGGTAAACTAATTTGCCTTGGACATTAGGCTCAGTTTATCTTAAGCTTCTTCTTCTAGATAATTTGTATTAAAAATTAGTGATTGAGTGAATTATTGTATATGCTATTAAAATAGTATCAATAAATGATTTGCTATGCGCTAGGTGAAAATAGTAATAGACATCATTGAAATCAGATAGGAAAAGAAAAACAATTCCTATATGGTCTAAGTAAAAATTTGAAAGAATTGATATCTTTATTTTTATCAGTCATCTAGCATACCTCAATATTTATTTTAGTCCATACTCCAGTAGATACAAATATTTAAATATATGCATTTGAATAAAATTATAATGCCACAAGTAAACAAATATAATTCCTCTTGTTAAAATATTAATCACATAGCATCTATATGTAAAAATATTAAATAAACTAACATGCAATAACTTTTCTTAAATAAGATAGTCTTAACTATTCATATAGCCTATCTGGTAATATAAATGTTTCAATTTTTGAAATTTTAATTTTTTATCTTGAATAAATACTTTAACCTTAAAAAGAATACTTTTTATTAAAGCAATACAATTATATTTATGTTTTATTTTGAGAGAAAATATAATCTTCATCTTGAAAACCTGGAATTTCTGTCTCATAATTAGAAATGCATTAATTCTTGCCTAAGGAGTAGACAGAGTTTGATACCAGAAGGAAATAAAAGGTCATGCATTTTTCATAAATACATTACACATGGTATGTCTCTACTCACTAAACTTTTGGATTCACAAAATAATCTTACTTATTTTCAAATTAGGCAAATTTAAATGTTATTTTCAAGAATATATTTTAATATATTATCATTCTACTTGTCTTAATGATGAAATGGTAATGTTATTCATTACTATTACATAATTATACATAGTTTTCTACATAAAAGACATGTGATGATGAAGCACAATGGTAAAAATAAATGGATTGATGACAGATAGATAGATAGATAGATAGATAGATAGATAGACTGATTGATAGCTAGCTAGCTGAATGTCAGTGAGGCCTTAGGTGAATTCTTCATACACATATGCAGTCTGTGTATAAATAAATTAGATATAGTGTTTATTGACTCTGAAGGACTTTCTCTACTTTAGACTAAAATACCTGCCATGTTTTTAATACAAGGAACATATCACGAAATTTATGTCAACAGTGGTGGCTGTGTGAAAACAGTGGGGACAAGTCTTCTCCTAAGTGACTGATTTACTTGACATTCAGTGTAGTACTTTGACAGGTAGTGAGGTCCTTAGGGCACAGGTAAAAAAATGTTAACCATAGAAAATGACAGCATAGCTCTATGCTTTATATCTTAGTGATTTATTTAAAAATTATGTATAAGTTAATGAATTTTATAAAACATTTATAACACTTATTTACAAATTCTGTGAAACTGTGACATACAATAATGTAAGCAAATACAAAAAAAATTAAAGTAAGTAAAATATATAAATACATTTCAGTAAGAAATATAATTATGGAGTTCATTAAATTTAACATAAAGTTGTTTCTGGAAAGAAAAAAAAGCATGTTTTTAATACCATATTAAAAAGATAAATCGAACTAAAAGTGACACATAAGTAAAAGTCGTTTAAAAGCTACATAGAATGAATAGGGTATGTAATGTAAATACAATGAATACAAATACAAATAAATTCAAAGAGAAACCTTTTTTATTTTATTTATTTATTTAGAAAATAAAGTTCTTTTTTTCCCATCCCCTTGCTCTTCCTGCTTCCCCCTCCCAATGCCTCCTTGTCTGCAATCAGCCTCCATCTTCCCCATCCCCTCCCCAAAATGGGCATGAAGTCCCAAGGAGAATCAGCTCAGCATCCACACTAAGCTGATTTCCTCATCCTAATGTCATGACTAGGTTAGGTGTTCCTCTTAGAGAATGGGCTCTGAGGTGCCAGTCCATGCATAAAAACACAGGCTGATCTCTCTCCTTGAGGCTCCACATATTGCCCATGTCAGTGGACAGCTGCCTATTCTTGGAGGGCCTAGTTCCTTTTCTTGAAGGCTCCCCAGTGGCTGTTCCTAATTCAATGAGCTTTTTAAAAAATTAATCTGTAAGTTATTTACTAAAATAATATGACACAATCTATAACAAAATGTTTAATTATAGATCAAAGTTATAGGTGGTTGGCTTCAGTTGAGTCCTTAGACTTACATAAATATTGGCAAAAAGCAGAAAACTGATATGTGCAAATGAGAAGGGACAATGAAAGATCTGTCCATATCCTGTCACATCTAAGTGAAAGATGAACATTAATACATTCATGACACTGTCCCCCCAAATCCCATTAACTCTTGCTTTAAAATACATTACTTATTTAAGATTATTATATAATTACATCCTTTCTTCTTTCTGTTTCCACCCTCCCATGTAACTCCAATATTCTTTTTCAAAGCCATTGTCTCTCTTTTAATTAATTGTTGTTATGTAAGATTCAAGTATGATTGTGGAAGAGTGAATGGAAAGATTGTAAAGACAGAAGCACAGGGTTTTCTATTACATTGCATCTCCTAGGACCACATGAAACAATATTCATAAAGTCTTATCACCATGACCACCTATCTTTCATCCTTTAAATTACCCTCTAACTATTCATAATGGCATACTTGGAGCAGACCATAGTAACAATGTCTGTGGGTAAGAGATTATTTTAAATCAGTATTTACAGAGGTGACTTCCCAAATTTCCAGAGCTTATAAAAACATTGATTTGCAAACTTGAGCACAGTTTTATTAGTCAATCAAGAAAAATGGAAGAACTTATGTACATTTCAAGTATGAAAGACTATGCTGGCAGAGTATGAAGTGAAAGTTTGTCCTTAAATGTAACATAAAGAAATAGAGAGTGGCAGAAAGCATGACTCCAACTCCAACTGCAGACTGCCCACCAATTGACTACTTCTGACAATGTGGCCTTACCTCTTAAATTGTTGGCAGTCTCCAAAACAATATAGTTGTTTTGGTTTTACTCTTGAGGGCCTGCCATTCATCTCCTAAATAAATACACAGAGATCTGTCTTTGTTCATGCCCAGCCTTATTTCTAGACAACTTTTCATGACTTGTTTCTAGACAACTTTTCAGACTCAAATTATCTCATATTTCTTTCACAACATGTTGTCACTGGGCTTTTTACCTATCTTTATTCTATATATCTTTCTTTGCTTCTTACAATATAGCTGGCTACATAGCTGAGATGCTGGTCTCTGGCATCTTCCTCCTCTTCTCTTTAGGCAGTGTTTTCCTGTGTTACCTTGAATAACCACTGAGTCTTAATATTAATTGTAAATTCTCATACTTTTTACTAGCCAACTCTTGTATTTTCAATTACGCAATGTTTCTTACCTATGCTATGCCAGGTGACTTGGCACATTTCTCAGACATGCTCATTTTACTTCTCTTTGTTGCTGAAAACTCTAAATTCTGTCCTTCTACCTCCCAGCATTCTCAGTTAGGCTCTCCCTCCAAACTTTGTCCTGTTAATTTATGGGCCAGTCAGCTTCCTTACTAAACAAATCAGAGAGTCAGGAAAAAATATATTTACAATGTACACAGAGACTATTCGACTACATGTCTTTTTTTCCCCCTCCCCTTTCTCAAGCATAGATTTCTCCTTATCTCTTTTCCTGGCAGCCCTGCCTTTTTTTTTCCTCTTCTGCCTAGCTATTGGTCATTCAACTCATTATTAGACCAGTCAGGTATTATAAACAAGCAAAGTAATACAGCTTTACACAATTAAATAAATACAATTTAAAGAATGCAACAAATCTTTGCATCATTAAACAAATATTCCACAGCATAAATTAACATACCACAACTTAAACTAATGTACCAAAACACAAAGTAACTCCAAATTTTGAGAAATAGGTACTCAATCAATGAGCCTGTGGTAGACAATTTAGAGTCAAATAAATTATGATGGAGCCATTTCATTTCTAGATATAAATTCAAAAGGATTAAACTATCTTAACAAGATATTTGTGCACTCTTGTCCATATCAGCATAATGACAGTGTGGAAAAAGTTCAAATGGTCACAAATCCACAAGTGGATATGTATTGGAACATTATTTACCACCAAAAGAATGCAAATTATGATTTATGATATAACAGGTAAACTTTGTTATTGCAAACTGAAATTAACCAGATACAAAATGACAACTACTATTTAATTTTAATAATATGATTTAATTGAGAGGTTAAAATCTCAGTAGAAGACAAATGTTGCAGACACATGTCAAAGAGAAGAATGAGGGAATATTGAAAATATTTTGTGTAATCTTATAAGATTAATTTATGGTGATAAGATAATTCTATACTATATAAATATGATCGATGCTACTGTGACATATGATAGCAAATGATTACAGCAGAAAGATGCAAACATAATAAACACAGTTTGTCAATAAGCTGGATAGATGCCTCAGTTGTTAAAAAGTACTCACAGATCTTCTGGATGGATTACAGTTGTCAGTAAATACAGTTCTAAGAGATTCAATGCATTCTTCTGGCTTTTGTGGGCTCTGCATTTATGTGATACACAGCTACATGTGCAGGCAAAATTAACCAGTACACATAATTTAAAAATAAATCAATTTAAAAAAGCCATTTGGTTAAAAAAGTATAATTGAGTAAGTTCTAAAATATGTTTAACCTGGTCACTTTTTATCTATTAAGAAGACAGATGTTTATTACAGCTGGCTATGTACTAGAATTTTTCTAAATGTGATGAAATATTTTTCTTAATTTTCACAGTTCTGAATAAACACCAATGACAATATCACTCTGTGGTAAAGCAATTTTCTTTTAAGTGACATAAAGCCAGGGACTGTTTTTATATTCTTTACTTTACTTAGTTGCTAACACAGCCTGCTTGTAATTGCTGCTCAGTAGTTATATTCTCAAATACCCTTAATCTCTACTGGCCTTCAATTTTGTGTATGTGATATACAAGGTTAATGGCTGCTGGCAGCCCTACATTGCACAATGTTATCTTTGAAAGTAGCTCTGTTGTGTAACAATTCAATGAAGCTGCTAGTTTAGAAGGACAGTGCAGTTTTCTATTTCTTCTGCAAACAGATAAAAACATTTCCATAAAATGAATTTGTGTGGTTTATTGTAAGCATCCAAAGGATTTAAAGTAGCATTGCACATTTCTTATCTATTTAATCATATTTTTTTTACTACCTGCACTGTATTTTCCAAAGCACAGAATCAGAAATTCAAACTCGGGCAGAACAAATAGCCTTTGGGCTAAGGGGTACAGTGACCTAAGTGGATTTACGTATTGCCCTCCAATGCAGTAGACTTTGTTTTTTAAAAATGATGAGATGCCCTTTGCTTTATCTTTGAAGTTGGACTACAAGCTTCCTTATGTGTCTTTTAAATTGAATGTTTAGAGACAATTTTCTTTGAAGCTCTGAAAACTACAGGCCTGCAGAGCTGGCATGAACACTGCTTGTTTCTACTGGGAACACAATGATGTCTATCATCGGGGAATTAAAAACTGAAATCCTGGTTTGGCTTGCTGCCAGTGTTCTCCTCATTCTCTACCACTTTCTCTTCATTCTTCTGGTTTTCAGTCATTTTTGTGAGATTTCATTTCCTTACCACTTTATACTTTGCTTGTTTGGGGTTTTCTGTGCTCTAATAACCTATTTTTCACTATATTGCTTTTTCAATTCTTTTTTTTTTCCTCCTAAAATCCTCACAAGAGCACATTTCTTGTTTTAAGTCTGAAAAGTTGCCTTTAATTGTTTTTTTTAAAAGCAAAAACAACCTTCATTTTCCAGAGCAACTCACCATTGATGCAGACCTGATACACAGGCGCTGCTCAGCTCCTATGTGGTATACAGTGTTTCTGAACTGCACAGGTCACATGCTGCAGCTGGTGAGATGTAGGACCAACTTTCTTTAATGTTGCAGCCAGTGAGTGGGAGATTCATCTCTCTTCTACCCTATCCTCTTGTCCTTCAGTAGTAAAAGGAGCCAAAGACATCCACACAGACCATGGCTGTAGCAGGGGCACAGGTGTAGATACGGTCCTAGGTCAAGCTCTGGCCTGAGCAACACCATAGCTCCTTGTAGGAAATAGACCACTCTCCTCAGCCTGCTCCTCACTACAGTCTCCTCTTTTGAATCTGCCTCTTTCCATAGGACACCAACCATTCTATCTCTCTTTCTTTTCCATACCCCATCATATATTTGTTCTACGTAATAGGGCCATCAAGTGCCTAGTGGGCCTGTGTTTTCTCTTCTATGTCCAGGGCACAGGGAGCCAGACTGGCAGGAAGATCTTTATCTTTCACTTGGACATACCAGTGATATTCAAGTTCCTGTCTTCTTGCCAAGGCCACAGTATTCAGCTTCAAATAAAAGTTATTTATCCAGATATCTGGTCAGGCATGTTGATTCTACTGACAGAGTATCATAAAATTTGCAACCAAATAGAAGGAACTAAAAAAGATGATCCAGAATGTGGCAACCCAGATCCAGACAGACAAACATGGTATGAGTTTGCTTATAAGTTGATAATAGTCACTAAATAAATGATTATCAACCTATAATCCACAGACTCAGAGAGGTTGGATAAAGCAAAGTTCTATAGGATAAGGTATATGTATCTCCTTAGTAAGGGGAATATTTTGCATTTTTCAGTTGGGCTCCAAGTATGTGCGAATGGGAATGGGGGGATCAGGTAGATGGGAAAGGAAGGGAAAGAGACAATATGGGGACAGGCAGATGGCATTAGGGGGCATGTGAGGACCTGTCTGGAAACCTTTTGTAGCTGATATTTTCTAGAATCTATGTGTGTGACTCTACTGAGGTCCTCTACTAACTGGAGAATGCAGTTAAAGTGTCTAAAGTGACCATCTTTTCTTAGCAAGGTAAGGCTTTCAGTGACGCAAAAGCATTTATAGAGCCCATACCCTATATGGCCGGAATGAACAGGAATGGGAGATTGGATAGTCCAGAGACATAGGGCAGACCCAAATGCAACTGGCCAAAAAAATCAATAAAATGATGGGTAATAATATTCTGTTATACTCTTAGACAAGTGCCTTTGACAATAGTCAAGAACTTGTGAAGAGCCCCACAGTGTGACAAGAGAATATAAGTTAGAGGTTTCCACTGGATTCCTCCCTTTATTACTTGAAAAACCTGCAGTAGAAGGAGAGAAAAGATTTTAAGAATCTTAGCACATAGAGGATGCCAGGAGAATATGGCACAATGAAATAATTAAGCAGGGTTCATATGGGCTCATAGAAACTGAAGCAAAAAGCATAAGGCCTACAAGGGTCTGCACCATGTCATCTGCATATAGGTCATGGCTGTTAACTTGGTGTTCTTGTGGGATTTCTAACTGGGCACTGGATATGTTTCTGACCCTTTTTTTCTGCTCTGGAGACTCTTTTCTGTAAGTGGCTGCTTTGTCTAGCCATATGAAGGCTTTTGCCTTGTTTTAGTCTATCTTCTTTTGTCATGTTTGGTTATTGCCTCTATTAGGACTTCTCTTTTTATTTTTTGAAGGAAAATAGTGTAAGGGTGAAAGTTGGAAGAAAGGGGGGTAGTGGAGAGCTGGGAGGAGTGGAAAGAGAGAATGATGGGAGGTATTATATGCCAGAAGAATTTATTTTCAATTAAAAATGGAGAAAAGATATTGTGTATTAAAGTTCTATTGAGAAAATTATTGTTTGTGCTTTTTATTAGACTTAAACACTTAAGTGAACAGATCTAATTTGGCACTCTGAGACCAAAAAATTCTAAGATGTTATTATATAACTCTCAATACTACCTAATAATTCACAACAGAATCTTATTTGTTTGGGAAGATACAATTTTTGCTTCCATCTTGATGATCCCTGGATCCTCTAAAGGCATCTTGTGTCTTGGTTACTTATAAAATGATTAATAATCTTATTTATGGAACATTTATCTAATGTTCTTAAATTCTTACAACACAGAAAGCCTAGAGATAAGTAGAGTTTTGTTTCAGCAGATTTTTAAAAACTAAATTATATTCCTCAAAATGCAAATATTACCTAAACTATATATTACATTCACTTTTTCTCATTAGCTTTAAGACTTTGAGTTAATATTTGCTTTATAATTATTTTAGGTTAATGTCCTGAAGTTAATATTTCACAGGACAAACTGTTCTGTTGCTCTAAACCTTCTGTCTAAACAGAACATACTATACTTCTTACGTTTTCTCCTGAATCTCTGGTTTGCCTTGAATGTTTACTGGTGATGCCCATTGTGCTTCATTTACAGGTAATTCTAAGACACACGTGCCACCCTGACATTGACCAGAATGTATCCTCTTTTTCTCTGTGTGCTGCAAAAAGCTATTTAATACTTCACACTATTTGTCTCAGTTTCTTTGAGAAGTGCTGGATAGATTTAATAAACGGTTTTTCATTGTATTAAATAGGATTGTCAAGCCTCCAAGCAAAATTCATTTTTTGTAAAGAACCAATTTTGTTTTGTAGTAATGAATAGATTGACTATCCCCTAAACAACTGCAAACATCCTCTGTCTGTGCCAAACTCAGGACCAAGGGATTCATCTTTGGTTTCCATCCCATTTCCTTTATTTCTTCTATCTGTAAGTATAGCAATTTATACTGAAGAGAGCAACATCTCTTGAAGGAATGTGTTTTATTTCAATTACTTTTAGCACAAGGAACAAGTGTCTTGATAGTATGCATTCATTTGCACTTCTGAGTCAATTTATTCTACAAATAAATAATAAGCAGGTTGATGAAAGGCATTAGAGCCTGAACATTTAATTTAAATATTTACACTGAGTCTCTATAATTGTGTTCTACTTAACTTTTAAATGAAAGTTTTTTTAATGCAGCATAGGAAAGACCAAGCAAAATTTTTATTAACATTCATAATCACAAATACACACACACCATATATATAGATATAGATAGATATAGATTTAGATATAACATAAATTATATACTGGTGACTGAGAAACAAAAATATTCCAAATGATTTATAAAACAAAAAGATTCTATCTGAGAGCAGAAGAAAAGTGATTTCTTGCAAACTTTGTTTAAGTTAATACACAATGGATTACATTAAAAATACAAAATCACCATTGATAACTCTTGAGCCAAATTCTGGAAGGTAGAAAGAGATGAAAATACTGCTGAGTGGATTTTGGCACATACTGTATTGGAAATATTCTTTGAGCTAAAGCATGCATTCACATTTGTGCAGTCCCAACAATCTTTAAAAGAAACTCCAGATAGTAAATAAATCTAGAAAGGTATTAGAAAAAGGTATCAAGGTCAAAAAATAATTCTTAATTGTTTCTTTTAATTATCAAGTAAATATAATTAAGTTGCCCAAATTCTGACTAGTTTCAAAGTATCATTTTACGTAAATCACAGGTACAGTTGAAACAATTATAGGAGGCATTCAGTGTGTCAAATAGCTTTATGACCTCCTCATGTTTTTTTTTAATATAGGAACTCATTTTATTGTTTTTAAAGTGTCTCACACATGAATTGTATGTAGTTATTGTGTTACATGAAGACATTTTCATACAAGCATACATTGTACAGTGAGCATTCTTTTTCATAGAACAAAGCCTCATTTTTTATCCATGTATCCCTTTGTTCCAACTCCCTTCTACCTCCTAGTCAGTCTTCAGCCTCCCTGTTCCTCAACCCCCATCCAGTCTACAGAAAGGGCAAGAGGTCCCAAGGTGTATTAGTTCAGCATCCACTCCAGGCAAGTTCGATTTCTTCATCTAATATTCTGAATGGGTTAGGTGTTCCTCTGGAGGGAATGGGCTCCAAGGTGCCAGTCCATGCACAGAAACACAGTCTGAATCCTCCCCTTGAAGTTCCACATACTGTCCAAGCCAGTGGACAGTTACCTATCTTTGGAGGGCTTAGTTCCTTTTCCAGATGTTTCCCAGGTAGCTGTTCTTGATTCTGTGTGCTCATTGTTTTAAACATATTCACAGCTGTGCCTTTCTTGTAGATCCTGTTTTTGCCTTTGAAATTACTACCAGTTTCAAAGCACATGATGTTTTCTTTTATTTCCTTGGTGAGTCAACTATAAATGGCATTTTGGTAGGAAGGCTAATTTTACTATGTTAATCCTACTGATCGACCAGCATGAGAGAGCTTTCTGTCTTCTGATTTCTTCAATTTCTCTTTACAGTATTCTAAAGTTCTTACCATATAAGTCTCTCTCTTGTCTGGTTACAGTTGCCGTGAATAATTTTATATTTGTGGTCATTGCAAAAGGTGTTGTTTTTCTGATTTCTCTCTTAATCCATATTTCATTTCTGAATAGCAAGGCCACTTGCTTGTGTGAGTTCTGTTCAAAGTCAACTACTTTGCAGAAATTGTTTATCAGCACTAGGAGTTTTCAGGTGGACATTTAAAATTACTTTTATATACTATCAAATAATCTTCAAATATACAGAGAGTGAGAGACCTTGGCAAACTTTGCCCTACATAGGATGTCCCCATCAAATCCCTTCTTCCAGTGTTTGGGGAACCCTGGGCAAGAGAAGATAGAGAGTTTAATGCCAGTGAGGATGGAGGGCAGCAAAAATGTAATATCCTCTAAGTCAACAGGGTATATGAACTCACAGAAATGAGGCAGCATGTAAGGAACTAAAGTGATAATCACTTGCTAATTAAAATTTAGTTTTCTCCAAGAAACTCTCACTGGAGAAACAATTTACTCTTATGTGTAGACTGCATACTCAGTAATAGATGGCCAATAGTAAATGAACACAATTGCATCATTGAAGGGTTCATGACTTATAATGTCATCACAGGGCTTGTCTAAGTTTTATTTTTTTTAATTTTATATTACAACTGCCCCCATACAAGCACACACACACACACACACACACAAATGTATCTTACTTGTTCTTTGCATTTATAACTTCCTGTGTAGTGGTTTTATGAAATTCCTGTGCATAAGTAGGTCTCTATGCCTCTTTCTGTTTTTTGTACCTCTATCTTGTCTTTTTTTCTTCATTCTGTTTGTTTCGTTACTCTCTGTTGTGTTAGTTTTAGTTTTACCTTATTTTATTATATCATTATTTCTTAGAAATCTGTTTGCTTTATAATAAGAGACAGAAAGGATGCTGTACCAATTTTTTTTTCCTTCAGCTTCTGTCTTATAGATAGCAATACAGAGACGACTTATTAATGATGAAAGCTAGATTTTATTTAGGCTTGTTCTCAACTAGCTCTTATAACTTAAATTATTCCATATTTTTAAATTTACTTTCTGGCATATGGCTTATTATCTCATCGCTATACTACCAATTCTGATTCTTCTGTATCTGGCTGGTCACTCTGCCTTTCTTCTTACCAGGGTTTGCTTTCTGCCTGGAAGTCCTATCTATACTTTTTGCCTGGCTATTTGCCATTCTGCTGTTTGTTACATAAATCATGGCAAATATCTTCATAAAGTATACAAATATTCCATAACCTTTCTTCGATTTGTCTAAATCAAAAGAAACAATTTTTATATCTAACACATTAAAACTAAATATAAGAACAATTATTAGTTAAAAATTACATTCACAATGTTCAGTTCAGAAAATTTTTCATTATGTTTCTTATCTTACTGAATCCAAAGTTTTGTACCTAATTCACTTTCTATCATAATTGATATTACCAACCCAAAACTATCTTTTTAAACCTCAAAATATTTTTCTTAGGTAAACAATTTAATTTTTATGTTTATTAACTTTACGTACTTAATACCTCTTTGTGAGTGTCTTTTTTGAATTTGCTAATAAGGAAAACTATAACTATTATCTAGTCTTCAACACCATCAAAGGCCTTAAAAAGATAAAATGTTACCTGAATGAATTGGAAGTACAAAGCAAATAACTTCCAGAACTATAGAAACAGTAGTTTGGCTTGTTTCTAAACTTGGCTACCTGCACAGTAACTCAAGTTTCTACTATAAGTTTAGAGTATCCATATTTGTACTACAGAACTAGAATATTTGACATATTTTACTGAAAGAAAAATTTTGAAGAACTGTCTTATGTTTACTTGGCCAAGTTTAACAGTTGTATTTTTTTTTTATGTCCCACTCCTTCAAAATTTGGACAGCATCAGTCAAGACAAGGACAGTTTCTTGCCAAAATGCTTAGTTTTGCTACAATAAAAGCAGATACCATATGGAGGTTCTTTGATACCCATCATCTTTCTGAAGTATATTGGTGCTGCCAGAAGCTGACAATTCTCAATGTCATGAAAAAGCTTATACCATTAACTATTTTAAATGCCATATTCTATAGATCTCTGAAATGTTTGATGACCATCTATTGTAGTAGTAAGTTTCTGCCCCAGCTTTTCTGGCCTAGCCCTGAGATTCTGACCCACAGTCCCTCAGAAACACATAGATGCTAGTATTAATTTTATGCTGATCAGACTATGGCTCTTACATATTGTTAGCTACCTTTTGCTCTTAAACTAACTCACGATTATTATCTTGCTTATCCATGTGGCTTTTCTCAGAGCAGCATTTAAACTTCTTTCCTCTGTGTCTGCTGATGTCTCACTGTGGTATCTCCATGATTTTTCTCTGGCTTCTCTACTTTGCTCTTCCTATTCCCATAGTTTTCTTAGTTTGGTATTCCTGCACACATTCCTGTCTTCCTTCGGCCAATCAGTATTTTATTATACCAGTAGGTGGGACAATTATTTACATTGTAACAGAATCCTACTACATTTTTTTTTTTGCTTTTTAAGAACACCAAATCTAATTTCCTTTGAATAGTTTTTTTCACCATTATCTATAACAACTTATAACCAACATTGTAAGCAAAAACAAACATTCGTAATCTATTTTTTGATAATATGGGCATAGTTTTCTAGGCTACTTCCTGCTGAATGGGGGTGGTCTCAATCCCATGTCAACTCAAAGAAAAAATAAAGGAATAGGGACAAGTATTTAGTGGAGTCATCTCTAAGGCTGAGTAATCTCAGCCAGCCTTCTTGAAGTAGTTTTGGGTGCAGAGCTCAGAGGAAACTTCTCTCAGAAGTGCTGGATCATCTGGGTCATCTGTTTCAATTGGAGGCTATTAGGGGGGTCTTCGTCTATCAAACTTTATTTTATTTAACCAGGAATAAATCCATAAGTTCTCATTATCCATGGAAATAAAGAGAAAATCTTTTCTCCAAAGTAGCATATCTTTTAATTTTAATTGTAAAGTCAACTCATTTACAATATATATGGTGTGGATTAATCCAGGAGTATTTGTAATCAAATATCTTTTAGCAACTTTTACTACTTCATTTTTAGTAAAAAAAAAAAAAAAAAAAAAAAAACCTTAAAAATAGAACAATAGCATACAGTATCCAGAAACTCTTTTTAATTCTAATCTGTACATGGCTTTTTTCTTACTCTATTTCCTTTTTAAAGACTTTATCTATTCTTTTTTTTCTTTTCTCTCTCAAGTCTATGCATACTTTAAAAGATACTTTATACTATTTAGAGTTTTTTGTTTTACTCTATCTTTACTGTATATCCCTTATTTCTTCTCTTTTTCTGTTTCTTACCACAGAAAGTATTTACCCTGAAAATAGACACATAGATTCTAAATGTTTTAAAGAATAAAATCATGATAATTAAGCACTTAAAAAAGTAACAGTTAAATGTTTCATTGTGCTGTTATATTATATATTTAATAAAACTAATCTGCAATATCCGAGAATACATGTACCCACAGTCAATCCAGGAGGGTCAGAGAGTGATAACTCATGCCTTTATTTTCAGCATGGAACTTAGAGTGTTAACCTATGCCTTTAATCCTATAACTCCAGAGAAATAGGTCTTTGTGTTTCTGTGAGTTCAAGGCCCAATTACCAAATAGAACTAGCTCACACCTTTAATCTTAACCTGAATGTCAAGCAACTGGGCAAAAATGTATTTAAGGCAGATGTAGGAACAAAGATTATCATTCTTTTGAAGTGACAAGGATTAAGCTGAGAAAGCTGGAAGGTAGCTTTGCTGGGTAAGATTTGACTGTGGTCTGTTTCTCTCTCTATTATATTCCAGCTTTTCCCCATATCTGGCTCTGAGTTTCACTTAATGACAAACAGAATTTGTGCAATATTTCACATAAAGTATTGTTGGATTAAAACTCGAGTAAATTTTTCACAATAGAAAATGGAATGAACAAACCATCTTGAATATGTTTATCATATTTACACACATACATATTAGATTTTCAATAATTATTCTATTTTTTTGACTAATAATTTTAACTCAGAGTTCCTTACACAAAGTTGTTTATTTTAACAACAGTCACTATGACATACTGCAGAATTCTACAGGATCATATCTCCAGTGCATGACTAACTTTAAGTAAACTGCTCTTCAGTAAGGCTCACTAAAGTGTGTGTCAAATTGAAATTTGTAATAATTGGAAAGAATATTCTAATTATATATTTATTCGTATTTTAATGAAGTTTTTTAAATTTTATTTAAATATTCTATTCTTCAATGTTTCTGATTACAAAATTTAATTATGAGTAGTAGCAATTAATCAAACATTCCCTTTGTTGAAGTATAAAACTGAACATAATAATGTTCCTTCCATAAATCTCTTGTCCATATGGTAAAGGTACAATATTGGCACTGAAGCCTGGTGTCCATCTGGATAGAGATACATTTACTACATGAAGCAAAACGTTCAAGATTTGCCATCTGTTTGTATGTAATTTTTGCAAAAAAAAATCTTGTAAATAAAATAATATGAACATGAAACAAAAGTGATGATGAAGATAATGGATCATTTCTTAGCACAATAAAAGTCCTTTCAATAAAACACATGTTGAAAAATATCAAATGCAATACTTTTGTCATCTTGAAAGTATAAATTTTACTGATTATATCTACAGTAATAGTTAATGCATATACCATCAAATCCAGAGTCAATACCATCAAATCCAGATTCATCACATTAATACTTATTTATATTCCTTTTAATTTGTCATCCCTGATTTATTACAATCCAGATTTTAATTGTTTAATTAAAGTATTAACCATGTTCTTTGTATGTATATTTTCTCCTGAAGGTGGGGAGATGCTGTGATAAGCTCTAAAAGTTCTTTACTTATTTTAAATTTATGGCAAATAATTAAACAATATTTTCATAAGCAGTAATATGAATTAATTAACAATAAATATTTAAAGTAATTTATTTGGAGGCCCAGGTTTCTTGTGTTACTTTGTCAGTTTTCTGTCCCTTGATTTTATCTTCTATGAATGAAAGATAGTAATCTTAGTTTTATAACTCTGTATAAATTAAATTAAATGTGAGAAAGTTCTAATGAGCTGGGCTTTTCAGCAAGAAACTGTATCTTCAGTGTATTAAAACTATATAAAATAGTTTTCTATAATTCAGGAGTTGACCTGAAATTTTATGGCCAAGGTGTTATTATGGCTGTATTCAAATGACAACCTGTTTCTACAATAGAAAATGCAAATTTACGTTATGCTCACATGGCAGAAAGAGAGTGCTTAATCTATGTTTTTCAAGACATTGATACGATATGTGTGGGCTCTGTTCTCTTACTTTTTTATTTATTGATTTATTATGTATACAGTACAGTGTACAGAAGAGGGTACCAGATGTCATCACAGATGGTTTTGAGCCACCATGTGGTTGCTGGGAATCGAACTCAGGACCTCTGGAAGAGCAGCCAATGCCCTTAATCTCTGAGCCATCTCTCCAGCCCTTCCGTTCTCTTACTTAACTAAGTACATATGAAAGTCGAATCTCTACATGCTGTCATATTGGAAATAGTGTTTCATACATGAGAGTCCTATACCTTAGTCTATTACAGTATGTCATTTTTTTTTTATTTTGAATAAGTCATATTTTTTATCCATGTATATCCTTGTTCAAGCTCCCTTCCCCCTCCAATCCCTTCCAGTCACTCTCTCTTCTCCACATATCTTTAACTTCTCCCCAGCAAGGACAGGAGGTCCCAAATTTCCAATTTGGCTTAGTTCAGTATTCACTCCTGGCAGATCCACTTTCCTCACCCAAACATCAAAACTGGGTAAAGAGTTCCTCTGGAGAGAGTAGGATCCAAGGTGCCAGTCCAAGGTGATTCAGGTACAAAGCTGTTCACTGTTTGTGGTTTGCAGCTTGGACATGCTTTGCTTTTTGCTTTATTTTGTTTAGAGTCCACTAATGAGTAGGTACATCCCCTGCTTATCTCTCTGGGTTTGTGATACCTCATTCAGAAGGATACTCTCCAAATCCATCCATTTGCCTGCAAATTTTAGGACACCATTTTTTTTCTTACTGCTGAGTAGTACTCCATTGTGTAGATGTACAAAAGTTTGTTAATCCATTCTTCAGATGAGGGGCATCTAGGTTGTTTCCAGATTCTTGGTATTATGAATAATGCTGCTATGAACATAGTTGAGCTAATACCTTTGGAGTATGACTGTGCATCTTTAGGGTATATACCCAGAAGTAGTATTGCTGGGTCCTTGGGGAGATTGATTCTCAGTTTTCTGAGAAACCGCCATACTGTGTTCCAAAGTGGCTGAACAAGCTTACATTCCCACCAAACAAAGGAAGAGTGTTCCCCTTGCTCTGCAACCTCTCCAGCATAAGCTGTCATCTGTGTCTTTTAACTTAGCCAATCTGACAGGTGTGAGGTGGTATCTCAAAGTTGTTTTGATTTGCATTTCTCTCATTATTTATCATACTAATGTTATACCATTACTTAGTATAGCTTAAAAGACTTGTTTCTAACCTAAGTATGTATGAGTACTGAAGATTATTAAAGAAAAACTTGAAAATGTTAACCTAGTTATTCCCTGTAAAGGTTTTCATCCAAAAATCACGGTTCTCGATCAAGAGCAACTTCCTCAATTACCATCTAATGCATTATGCTTTCACATTGTATCCCCCAACCTGTAGACCTCACAAAGACCAGCTTGCATATCATCCAGTGTTTTTCATGACAGTAGGCAAAGAGCTCCATTCAGTGTGCTCCAAGTTTACCCTGGAAGTTATCCAGACAACCGTAGCACAGCTGAACTTGAAGTTCCCTTGTCTGTCATCAGCACATCTGTTGCCAATATCCACAGTGAGTGAGGATGTGATTGAGTGCTGAACCTTTTTGTAGAACATGCAAGTGCAGAAATGCATCAGATTGAATGATGTGGACTTGATCAAAAATTGACAGAGCTGTAAGAACTGACTCTACAGAGGTTATGAACTCAGTTGGAAAAGTACAACAATTTTAAAGTAAAAAAGCATTCAGAAACACCAGGCAAAAAACTGGACATTAATCATGGGAGATTGTTGTTTCATTTCCTTGTCTAGACAAGTCATATCTATTCTCCTTGTTTTCCTGTACATGAGTCATTGGGTCTTTCTATTTTTGAAATAAATAAATGAATTTATGTTCTATAGTCAGATCCTTCAAAACATGAGTCTTCCCAAAAACTATTCCAATGCTTCTGGTGAAAAATTTCCAAAATTTTTATATTTATATTTATGAATCATGTCCACTAGTTCAATTTTGCCAACACAAAAAATTGAAAACCAAAATAAATAGATATGTCTTGCTATGATAAAGTGTTTGTGACACATTTTGAGGAGTAAAGTATAAAAAGAAGAAACACATTTTGGTTTACCGTGTTTTCAAATCCACTTTCAAGATATAGTGAGTTTGAGCTGACTGCCAAGCCTGACAACGTAAGTCAGATTCCTTGGTCCAAGTGGCCAGATGAAAGAATCTATTCCTAAAAGCTACCCTCTGGCCTCCTCAGCACATGCACACATTCACGCTAACAAATGAGTATGACAAAAAGGTCATAATTCATTTATGAAGCATGTGATGCTTAAATATATAGATGTTGTATTACTATTAATTTTATCAATGTTACTGAATATTAGAATGACAAATATTTTAAGGCAGAGACTCATTTAAATTTGATTTGTTTCTTTTTTGTATAAGTACTTTTTATTGATTTTTGAAAATCAATATCACACTTTATATAAAAAAGCAAAACATTCAGAATAGATTTAAAAACAGTAACAAAACCTTTCTTTTTTCTAAAATACATGAAAAATAAAAAATAAAATCTAAAGCTCCTCAAGCTAGGTTAGTCTCAGCTACAGATACATAAAGCACAGTGGGTGACAGCAAATGCCCATGGATGCACTATGGCCACCACAAATTTCTATTCCAGCTGCTGCCCTTTCTTCATTCTGTTCATTCATTCTAGAGCTTCTTGTAACCAATTGCCTTTCTATTGTCATTTTGATGTTTGATATATATATATTTATGTATAATATATATATATATAATTCCAAATGTAAATGACATCTTTCAGCATTTATTTTACTTTGCCGATCTAATTTCATTTACTATTGTGTTCTTCAGGGTCATCCATGCTATTGCTAATGCTGAGGTCTTCTTTTTAAAAGTCTGTAGTATTTGACTATTTACTGTGTATTTATATCCCTTTTTTATCTCATTAACTATTTAAATATTTTAGTTGATTGCATATATTGATCACCATTACCATGAAAAGAAGATGAGAATGAAGATATATCTTGAAAAACTGGTTTCACTTTCTTTTGATGTATAACAAACTGTGGCAATGCTACATCACAATGTAATCATACATCAAGTTCTTTAGTCAAACTGGATAATGACTATTGATTCCAAGTTTTACCAAAAATTCTGCTTCCCCCCCCCATATCTTCTGTTTTGTTATTCATTGTTCTTTGATAATATATGCTTGGATGGCTGTGACGTTGATCATGTGACTTTAATTTTTCTTTCCATTATGAGCAGTGATATTAATTATCATCCATATGCTTGTTGGCCATCTGTATGCCTTCTTTAGTGGAGGTTTCTACTTATATTAAAGTCCTTTATCTACTTTTAAAATAAAATTATTTACTTCATGTTATTTAATTTTGTCTATATACTATGGATATTAACTCTTTGTTAGATATTATGTTTGTAAATATATCACCAACTGTTTAGGTTGACTATTAATTTTTTTCCTCAGAAACTTTTGCAGATATGCAATTTTAGTTGTCTTCTCTTTCTTTTGTTTTCTGTTTTAGTGTCATCTCCAAGAAATCTCCAAACCAATGTCATTAAGCACTCCCCATTTTCTTCACATTAGATTCTTAATAAAATCATAATATGCATAAAATATATTGATTTACATGTGATACTGATTTTCACTAAAATGTAGTAATTACTGATGCAGGAAGTTCTTATTATACTTTAGTTCATTTGCTTTTATGACCTTTCTTACAGTAGTATAAATTTTGTGAAGTCTAACTTTTAGAGTCTTCAAAAAAGTGTTGTGTTGAGTTGGGAATTAGTCTCCTCATACCAAATCATAAAGACAAAAGTTATTTGACTTGTTTTTATCTAAGTCACCACTGTGAAATATATCTCCTCACAAAGAGTACTAAAGCATATCTCTAGTCATGACATAGAAATACTTCTTTGTTACTGTTGATTGTGATTTGCCTTATTTCTTCTGCTAGTCTATGAGAGATAATGTGTATTTATAAAGTATCTGTTTATCTTGGTGGTGAGATGGGGAAGGGACCTTGAATAAGGATATACATGGATAGAAAATGTAACTTCTTTATTCATAATGCAAAAGTAGAAAAAGAAAGAAGAAAAAGGAAAACTTCACATCATGAATATTTTACTATAATTTATTATGAATACTAACTAAGCAAAAGCCTATATTGATACTTTGGATAGTAGCGACTGTAGTCCTGAGAAAGTAATTTCTGTGATCTGACATAATCCTCTTTCATTCTTACAGATGTCAACAAATGCATTACATTTTCTTTACAGCTAAATATTATTTTAGTATGTCTATGAATCATACTTCCAGTATGAATTCATCTGTAAAAATAAAAAAAATCATAAAATTTTCAAGTAAATAGATGACGAATTTAGAACCGAGCAAGATAACCCAAAGTTGGATTGATAGTGTCAGTATACATTGAACAAGGAAACCCAAAACCAGAAAGACAAATAATGCATGTTCTCCCTTATATTTAGGTCCTAGCTCCAAATACTCACATATAAGTATAGTTACTATGCATATATCCACAGATACCAGGGAAATAAAGGGCCATGAGAAGGAACTTTTGGAGGGAAATAGGATGCAGGTGATAGTCAACGGGATACAGAATAACTCTCCATTAGAGTAGTGGGAAGGGAAATCAAAAGAATGACAAGAAACAAATAACAAAAACTGGTTTTCATAATATTTGGGAAATACTACTATTTTACATTTACCTAAAATTATAAATAGTATATATACATACAAATGGATATGTTTATATTTAAATCACATGTTAATGCTTCCACAAGAATTATAGACTAACCAAAAACTCAGTTTTCAGCATCGGAAGACTCCTTTGAGTTATTGGTCATGGTAGTTGAAGTGACTCCCTTGGACTCAATGTAGCCCTTGGTTGTCTCTCAGGGGTGAAGGTGATCTCAAATTGCTAAAAACATAGCACACTTAAAACACAAGATTTGGATCCATTGAGCTGTGTCTGACATGAAAGTTTTCATCCTGCAGTCTAACATTCATGGTTCCAGAAAATATTATTCATACTGTCATGGGAAGGACTCAATTAATAGTTCCACTGAGCTGCAAATCCTATAAACCACGACAATGACCAGCATGACAAGATATGCAGAATGTTTCAAAAATTGGCAGTCATTTGTTGGTGGCAACCAACTGCTGTCTACCTGGAATTAATGCCCACTCAGCAGGAGGAAAATCACTTCTGCTTGTAGAAACTTATCCAACTTCAGGGGCTGGTGGGGCAGTAGGACTTAGAAGAGAATCCACTACCACCACTTGAGAGGTCAGCTTAATCCTGACTACATGTCAAATCCAATCCTTATTCCCACAGATAATTGTAACTACTACTGCTCATCAAAGCAGCAACCTGTTCTATTAAATAGAGACCACCACACAAAACTACATGGGGAAGAGAATAATAGATGGTGGTGAGCCCAGCACCATCAGACATATCTACATTACTGTATTGGCATTTATGCTTCAGGGCACATCAAGAAAGAGAAAATAGAAAGATGGCCAAAACCAGAATACTACAAAGTCTGCTTTGAAACCATTTCTTATAAACATAGCTGCATAAACAAGACCAGAACAATTGCAGAATCAATGGACATATATCATGGAAACAAAAATATTGCTGAGTCCCAACACTAATTAAAACACAACATTCAACTAATGATTGCCAGAAGGAGAGATTGCAATTCCAATAGTACTCAGTGTTTTACATTTCTTTGTATTTGTAGCAACACTTTTTATTATTTTCCTTGATTAAAGATGCTTTTTTAAAGAAGTTGGCTGTGTTATTTCATTCTGATTTTAACTTTTATTTTTCTTATGAATGCTGTGGATGAACACCTTGCAAAATACCTGAAATTCCTCTGTGTATTTTCTAATATACCCTATTCTGGTCCTATGGTCTCTCTCTCTCTGTCTCTGTCTCTCTGTCTCTGTCTCTCTCTCTCTTTCTCTCTCTCTCTTTCTCTCTCTCTCTCTCTCTCACACACACACACACACACACACACACATATAGATATGGAATGCCAAGACAAGCTTTGAGTCTCTCATTCCATCCTATTTTTTTAGAACATACAGTTCTTTCATTGTTTGGGTTTAAATAGATTGGTCTGTTGGTCATTAAGCCCCAGAGATCTGCCAGTCTCTACCCTGTCAGCACTAGTATTATAAGTACATGCTTCCATGCCAAGCATTTTTTTTACACAGATTCTAGTATCTAACTTAGATCCTTATATGTACATGGAAAGCACTTTACATACCCAGTTATTTCCCACCCCTTTCAGTCTTCAAAGATCTTATTCTTATTGCTGAGTCTTTTGTACTTTTTTGTTAAATTCATTATCATACATTAGTACTATGTTCTCACTTTTTATTATTTCTTTTATTTTTTTCCTTCTTTATTTTGTATTTATCAAAAAAAAAACAGTAAAAAAGAATTTAAAAATGCGGAAGAGTCAACAATAACTATACAGAGGATAATAATCATAAGCATGGCTTATCAAGGGTGGAAATGCAAATAAGATTGCTACACATATATTTTCTTTGTGTTTAGCTTTCCCTCTGAATTTTTTTTTATTATAATTTTATGACATTTACCATGTCCCAAACAACTTTTAGATACATTCCCCTTACTCACCTATTGAAATCAGTGCTCTCCTTAAGAAAAAATTCTAATACAGTTTGTGCTACTATATAATTTTTTAATGGGTGGCCTTCACTGGTCCATAGTCTCTTTTTCAAAGTGCTGTGTAACCATCTTTTACTGGAAGATGTAACACACACTCACATATACACATAGAGAGACAGAGAGAGAGAGAGACAGGGAGATATTCACACTAGGAAAGTAGTTTTAATCAGACCATATTAATGATTATCCCGTTTATTGAATGAATGAATATTAGGATTTTTAATTAGAGTTAGTACCATCAGGGTAGGAGAGGGTTTTCTTACAAGAGGAAGGGGTAACTGAAAAATGGTTGAATAAATAGAAAGTCCACCCATCATTTGGTGACTACTTTTGAACTCTATGGAGCTCTCTATGAACTTGCAGGCAGTACCACAATATCCTTTTTTTTAATTATTGAGAAGTAAGTCTCAGTTTTCTCCTCCATGCACTCCTTGAACTCTACCCACTCAAGTCTATGATCCCTCTATTTCTTTTCAAAAACTAACAAGCCTCCAAGAGACAAAAGCCAAACATGACTAAACAAGATACAATAAAACAAGACAAAAGCCCTCATATTGAGGCTGGACAAGGCAACCCAATACAAGAAAAGGTGCCAAGCTCAGAACAAAAGAGGCAGAGAAACATGATTGCAGTGTTATGAGGTCTACAAAAACACCAGGCTAACAGTTACAACATACCCAGAAAATCTGTTGCACACCTATGCAGACTCTACTTCAGTCTCTGTGAGCCAATGTGAGTCTTGCTATGTTGATTCTATGGACATTGTTCTTCTGGTGTCTTCCATCCTCTGACTCCTACAATCATTATCTGCATGTTCCATGACGTTCCTGGAGCTCTAAGGGAGGCACCTGATTGGATTGAGACCTCCAGTTTAAACTCTCTTTCTGCATAATTTCTGGCTATGAGTCTCTCAACATGTTCCCAAGAGCTGTGTGAGGAGGCCTCTCTGCTGGAATTAGGCTGGACGCTTATCTATGAATATAGCAGAGTATCATTATGAATCATTTCATAGATTTGGGTGCGGGGGCGGGGGGACAGTCACATTTGGTTCTACTCTAGGTCTCTGTGCTATCTAGTCTCTGGTTCCTATCCCTCCAGACAGTGTACAGCTCCTTCTCATGCTGTTGGGCTCAATTAAATAAATCATGGTTGACACTCCCACAAGTTCTGAGCCACCATTGTCCAGCACATCTTGCAGAAAGGGAAGATTCTAGGTGGAAGGTTTTGTGACTGAGTTGCTGTCTCGGTTTCTTTGTGTTGCCTCCAAAGTATGTTTCTGAACCAAAGACACAGCAGTTTTTCTCAGCACTTCTGTGTGCCTTTTCTTTTTTTTCTTTTTAGTACAGGCATTTTTTATTTATCAAACCAATAAAACTCAGTGCTACATTTTCCTCCAGGTAATGCAGCATGTACAAAGTCTTGTATATTAAAATAACATCTATATGAAAATGAAGCTTACAATAATTTAGATGAGCATTGTATTTATCTTATTTTTTGGTCCATTCAATGCATGCTTACTGAGGAACCACATCACTAATCATCATTGTTTGCTTTTTGTTACAAACTGTCTATTGCAAATAATTCATTTATTACGAATGCTTTCTTTTTAAGAATTACGAATGGCTGAAAGGCACTTGAAAAAGTGCTCATCATCTTTAGCCATCAGAGAAATGCAAATCAAAACAACTTTGAGATACCACCTTACAACTGTCAGATTGGCTAAGAGGAAAGACACAGGTGACAGCCTATGTTGGAGAAGCTGTGTGCCTTTTCTTAACAGCTGGGTCTAATCCTGACTCTTCTCACTTTCTGTTCTCTCTAGAATGTGGTATTTGATTCATTTCCTGGGTCTTTCTTTAGCTTCTCCTTCCTTACTGTAGTAAATGATTCAATTTCGAGAGAATGTTGCAATTCTGAGGAACAAAGTAAACAACATAGGAACTCCATTAAAATGAACAAACAAAAAACAACAATAACAAAAAAAACAGAAAACAAAACAAAAAAAACAAAAACAAACCATCTTTCTCTCTTCCAGAGCTGTCAACAGCCAACACCCCCTTGGCTGGGTGTGGAACTTGATGCTCACTCCTCTCTATGCTGAAATGTTGCTTGTGAGCACTGTCTCAACAGTTGTGAATTTGTATGTGCAGTCAACCTTCTATGTGCAGAAGAGTCTCTTTGTATTCATTCATCACCCATGCCTCTTACTATGTTATCACCCCCTCTTCAACCATGATTCGTGAACGGAGGGAAACAAACAATATGCAGTCTTTTATCCTTTTTCTTTTATTTATAAAATAAAGTCTTTTTTATCCATGTATCCCCTTGTGTTCCCTCCCTTCCCCCTCCCAATCTCTTCCAATTAGCTTTCAGCCTCCCTCCTCCCCTTCCCAGAAAGGGCAAGAAGTCCCAAGGTGGAACAACTCAGCATCCACTTCAGGCAAGTTCGATTTTCTCATCCTAATATCAGCACTGAGTTAAGTGTTTCTCTAGAGGGAGTGGGCTTCAAAGTGCCGGTCCATGCACAGAAACACAGACTGATCCCTCCCCTCGAGGATCCACATACTGCCCATGTCAGTGGACAGTTGCCTGTCCTTGGAGGGCCTAGTTCCTTTCGCTAATGTTTCCCTGGTGGCCGTTCTTGATTCAGTGAGCTCTCCAGAGCTCCAGCCAGTCATCATTGTGAGAATTTTCTTCAAAATCCCTATCCCCTTGCTCATACAGACTCTCCTTCCCCTGCTCTCAGCTGGACCAGGAGCTCAGCCAGTGCTCAGCCATGTATCCCTGCCTTTACCTCTATTCCTTGTTGGACGTTAAGTTCTGTGATGGCACTTAGGGTGGCTATTCATTTGATCATAGGGAAGTCTGTCTAGGAAACATGCTTTTTTTCTTTACACCTTGGTTAGTTGTAGGTCTTTTTGAACTCTTCATAACACCACGAACTTGAAATTACTTCAAAGGTAATTATTAATTGTGCTGGAAATTCTTAGCCTGTAAGCAGGGTAGATATGAGATACCCATTCTGCTTTATATAGCTGTAATATCCACATGGATTTTCAAAATTGTACTTGATTTTATTCTTCCTTTTGTTTTTGCACTACATGGAGTATATACATGTTTCTATGCTTCTCTCAGTAAAACTTTCAACACTTTGTTAATATGTATATTATATACATATGTATATAATTTATTTGAGTATTCAGCACATTTTAAAACATGTAAGGAGAGCAAAAAGAACTTATTATTATTTGATGAAATTTATATACCATGTAATGCACTCACAATGAAGTTACGTGCATTAGAAACATGTAATATCTTTTAAATTTTTTTTATTCTATATGTCTTTTATATCATATATCTTGATCCCATTCATTTGCTCTTGCACCCTCTCCCCCTCCAAATAAAACAAAAGTGAAGAGAAAAATGTGTGAAAAATTAAATATCTCACCATGGAAGTTGCAGTGTGACTAGGAATCTTGTTGTTACCCTGTTTTATTAAGATCCTGCAGCTTTGGGTCTGCAGGTCAGGTCCCTTCACATGCTCCAGCAGATCATAGATGAGGTGGATGTTGAGGTGGGTAAAGTCTTAGGACCTCAGGACCAGCTACTTCACCTGTCTCAGGCATTGATGAGTGGGGAATGGGGGACATCTTTTCTGCACCTGTTCTGCCACATGTCAGATAAGTAATAGAGACAGATCCATTGCTCACAATATCAGGGCAGGGCTATTCTCATCTCTGACCTCTTGGCCAACTCTGCTATGCTACCTAGGCAAGGAGCAGGTTCTACTTTCCTGAGTATTATAGCTACTAAGGGGAAGGGTAAGCTCTCTTGTTTATTTCAGGCAGCAGCAGGTGAGAAGTAAAGGTGGCATCATTTCACCTCACACACCACCACATAACAGTGCAGTAGGAATGATAGTCCTTACACACTTACAATTTCAGGACTGGCTCAACTACAGTTTGCCCAACGGGATTGGCTCCATTGTATTGCCCAAGCAAAGTGTAGGGTATGCCTTCCTAATATTTTTTTTCTTTTTTTTTTTTTTTTTGCAGTTGGTGGAAATCAGGGACAGCTCACCCATTCTTATGACCTCAGGGCTTCCACTCCCACCTGTCTTATGTGTGAATGGGTGGGTGAGGGGTAGCTGCAGTACCTTTTTAAACATTAGTCTTTTATTTGTTATTGTCCCATTTTCTGATAAACTATATCTTATGTTTTTGCTCTACTATTTTTCAAATTCTGAATGTGTCATATATACATGCCAATGTAATGTTTGATCATCTATACTTTATTTCAATTAGTGTTGTTTTTCAAATTTCATCCAAATATTGTATGTATCATCCTAATAATACTTGTTTTTTGAGGTTTGATATCATCCCATTTTTTATTTAGTTTATATTAGGTCATTTATACCATGATTGTAATTTCTACTAATCTGTAGTTCTCTGAATTTACTTACTTGGAACTTGTTGAGTTTCTTGTAGGTATATATTCCTGTCCATTACATGTTTTAAATTTTCAGACATTACTTCTTTAAGCAGCTTTTCCATACACCATAGATATTTTTGGTGATGAGACCATTTCCTAGAGATTGCTGTTTTATTTTTTAGTGACTCACCCCATATTGACAAATTTAATAGTTTCTCCTTTTAACATCAATTTGAGCATGATGATCCCCTTGGGTAACCCTAGGTACAAATCACTGGCCTTGTTCAGTGGGAGAATAGATAAGTACATCAAGTCACAATAATTTCAGGGAAAAACTTCACACCTTTTGCACTTTCTTTTTCTGGTAAGTCTATTGTATTTATGTTTAGGTATTAGATACAATCACTCAAAACTGAGACTTCCCATTTTCTTCAGTTATTTGTTTCATTCTTTTATAACTTTGCAAAGTCTTGCAGTTTATTGGTTTATTCATTTCATACAATAATTTAGTGAATATTACAGTGTTTAAAACTTTCAATTCTAAAAGTTAAATTGGTTCTTTTGTTTTTTATAATTATAGCTATGATGTTGAGATTACCTCTTGGGTAATATGGCAACAGCATTTCTCTCTGCATCTTTAAATGTAATCTTTTAAATCTAATTGAACTTAATAATATCTAGTTGTTACCGTGTTGTTGACAACTTTATTGCCAAACATTCAGTAATTATCACAATCTTACGAGTTGGAAAATGATAACATGAATGCAGTATTAGGGAGTCTGTATTCTCGAACCTTCCTGGCTCTTTTCTCAGCAACTCTTTCTTCTTTCTTCTCATCCCTCTTTGTGAACCTAACTGGTGAAATCTGATCTCCAGAGTTTTCCCCACAATTAACATTCAATATGTCTGATAAAACATAAGAAAACAAAAACAGTTGGCTTCATTATCTAATAATCAATCAGTATGGATTTACAAACTCATTTAAACTTCAACTAACTGGGGCTGGAGAGATGGCTCAGAGGTTAAGAGCACTGACTGTTCTTCCAGAGGTCCTGAGTCCAATTCCCAGCAGAACCACATGGTGGCTCACAACCATCTATGATGAGGTCTGGTGCCCTCTTCTGTAAAACTGTATGCATAATAAATATATAAATCTTTAAAAAAAAAAAAAAAAAAAAAACTTCAACTAACTACCTGTCAACCTGTCTTTCAGTTACACATTTATCTAGACTATTATGTCTCCTGTTATATATTATCAGAAATTGAAGTTAAATACATTTTGAAAAATAAAAGAGTAGAGTGTATTAGACAATGTTTCCTATAATTTTAGATGACTCTAAAAATGTACATTTAAAAGATGTAAATGTACATTTAATTTTCCTTAGTCAAAATGTATCCTAGTGGGGCATAGCAAGAGCACAAGGTCCAGTGATTAGTTGAAAATCAACAGCCTTCAAAGGCTGTGACTTATTTGCTTTGTTACAATGTTTTACACATTAAGTAGTATTCATTATACATGCATGGGGGCCATATTGGGCTATATTTTTATCACTGAAATAAATACATAGGATTAGGGTAAATCTGTCAAGCTTCCATAATGTCTTAAGTGTTGTGTTAATAAATTAGTATTCCCAGAAAAATCTTTGACTATATATTTAAAGAACCCAATAATGTGCTTGGAGGTGTTGGGTTATTCAATTAATCTTTGAATTTCAACATTCTCATCAATGATCAGAGGCTCTAGACAAGATGGTGTTGCAGTCACCACAAAATGTCTAAATTATATTCTATTTTTTAATATACTTTCTTGAAATGTACTCTAAAATTTTGGAAAGGGCAAAAAATTCTTTTTTGAAAAAACTAGCTTATTTATAAATCTTATGTAAACCCCAAATTTCAGTTTTTATCATTTACTCTCAATGTCTTGATTATTCTGGTATAGTGTCTAAAGTGGAAAAATGTATTTTTTTTTCTGTGCAATACTCAGGAGATGTGTGGTGCTTTCTTGGTGTATTGTATTTGCATGAAAATAAAAATGTGGTTTTTCCTTCACTGATTATGGTGCATGGCTTAGCCACTGGATAGAACAGCTATAGTTACTGGCAGGCATACTGAAGGAAAATTACTTCTTTAGCAAAAATGTTGACTTAGCCCTCAACTACATGTTCCAGTAATGAATGTCTGTCCAGAAAGCCAGAGAAAATACATTTGTAAACCTCCTGTATGCTCCTAATATCAACAACTAGTATGTATTGGAATTTTTTACTACTTATTTCTTCTTAAAACACTATTTAAAAGAAAAATGAAAAAAATATTGAACAAGAAAAGCTCTCTAGATATATGAAAATTAAATTTGCCAGCAAGAACATATGTTGATATGTATGGACACTAAATTGAAATCCATTAGCAATGAAAAATAAAAGTAGGGTTTAAAGAATTAATGGGTTATCTCACTGTACCCACATATTCCTTTCAATTCATAGATTATTGGTAGCATGTGTTTATAACAGCATTGTGCTTTTGTTCTAGAAAATGTAGTGAGTTAAGATGACATTTCTCTGAACAAGACCGGCATCGAAAACAACAACAACAAAACCAAGATAGCTTTATAAACAATTCAGAAAGCTAGACAGATGTCTTGACACATCCAATTTCCAGCACCCTTGACCATGCACAGTCCTCTGTAACTCTAGTCCCCAGGGATCTGATGCTAACCTTTACTGTCTACAGGAACTGCCATGGTGCACAGACAAGTGTTCAGACAAACACTCATACAAAATATGAAAAGAAGCAAAATCTCAAGAAATTAAAAAGCAAATAGAAGGTAGATTGCTTGAAACAACTAATAATAAATTCTTTCTATCATAGGAAAACAGGATAAGAACTTCAGAAAAACAAAATACAAGCAAATATTCAGAGAAACTAGCAGGCATAAGTTAAAGCAGAAGGATGAATGATCTGCAAAGCAGCTCAGAGTCATAAATCATTTAAAAATGCTGTATTTTCTATCCATCACTCAGAATTAATGGCTAAATATGATGAGAACAGCATTATGCACTACACAATTTATGAACAGATTTGCACTTGAATTTATGAGAAATATTTTTGAAAGAAGTTTTTTTTTCATCAACTCTTCAAGTAATTGCTAGTAAATCTAAACTCTAATGCTGTACTGGTGCATTCAAATGTATATTGTGTTTCACTCTTCTTCAGTCTGTATGATATTATTATTTCCAATGTTTATTCTTGATGAATCCCTAGACCCAGGCTTTAAAATAAATCCCACCTTTTGCTTGCTTTTCTTGGCATGTCAGAAATAGAGACATGGAGAAGGCTGCATTTAAAAATCATTTTCATTGAACTGGTTCTTTTACAACTTCATTCACCTATAAAGTATACTCTGATTGGTATAATTTGTGATTGTATATTATGATTTAAAATATGTTGATACTGCCAAAAGACTTAATTTTCAATGAATTACCACATTAGAGAATAATCTCATGACAACCTTGGTTCTTTTGCTAACAAATTTTATTCTTAATTAATACATACTTCTATTCTGACAAATGAGCATTGATAGAAGTACTTTAGCTAAAATGAGGTATTGAAAATGAAGAACTTTACTATCTGAGCTAAAAATTTTAGTTTCAAATAAAATGTATAAAAGTACCAGATCAGAATGAAGTTATGAAATGTGGTTTCCTTTGATAATTACACTAATTTTATGAAGCTCATAAATTGCTCAATACATCTCTCTTTTGGTTCAAATAAACCTCCTTTGCAAGTTAGGACCTTCTGCTTTCCCCCAACTAGGCATCACACATCCAAAACAGATGATAATAATTATCTCCTCCTAAGTGCAAGATGCAGAAAAGGTGCAAATAGCTGCTACATTCATAAGAAATCAATTAGAAAGCCTGAGGCTGGGTCAAATAGCTGTCCAGTAGTTTCAGTATTTCTGTGTGATGGTACCTTCTTGTTCTATAGTGATTCACTATTGTCCTGAGTTTTTCTTGGCTATTGCCATTGCCATGCATATTTGGCTGTACAATCTGTACCCTTTGTAAGGTACATTACCATTGTCTCTGAATCTGGACCTCATACCCTGCCCTACATAGTGGACTTTATCTTTCTGGTACTATTGTCCTCCTTTCTCATTTCTGACTTTGTCAGTGTGAATTCTCCAAATAAATAAGCAGAAGTCAAAGTTACTGTGCCATTTCTTAATTATGTTATCATTACTTATTAGTAAATTGTTTTCTGAGCACACAGGTTGTGATAACTTCTCAAAAGACTGCCTATCAATCAAAGTTTAAAGGATATTAAAATAGCTATCATCATTGTAACTTTAAAAGAAGGTAGTGTTAGAAGTCAGTATTGTGTTTCAAAGTAAGTCTTTTATATTAAATTTTTTGTTAACTTTGCCTCTTTGAAATAAGATTATTCCTATTGCTTTAAAAAAAAAAGTACTTATCTCTGGATTGTTTCCAGTTGGATGTCAATAGCTATGTAGGCCACAAAATGTAGCTGCTTTGCACTTGGAAACAAAGCCTTCTGGAAGATAATTTGTCAATATTATTAAGTAACCTCATGTATTCTGGTCCAGAGAGAATTATTCAATGTGAGAAGATTTATGATTGCAGAGATTTGACATCTCTGCTCTTAAGAAATGCAGAGTTCACTTTCCTTAATACTTTTTAGTACTTAACCCTAAAAAAAAATTTACAAAAGGAGATGCAGATTGACTTTTTGATGATGTGAAATTAGCCCAGAGAATTTGGATTTAATTTCTGAAAGTCTACTTTTGAAAAGTATATTTTTAGATTTGTATACTTGTTTCTAAAATCTTTATTTTTAAGCTTTTAAAATTTTAGCTAATTGTGTGAAGAAATATTTTGTCAATCAGAAAATAGAAGTGAGAAATCAATTCTATTTTGAATGAATCATATGAAAAGCAGAAAATATCTGAAACATAAAACTAATGTTCAATGTTATTTTTCAGAATTCAGTGCAAGAGCTTTGTCATAATAAATAATAAACAAAATGTATTTACTGAAGAATAAGCAATAAAGAAGCATTTTAAAATTATTGCATTACTAGACACTGGGGGTGCAGCTCCGTGATAGCATGATCAGCCACCTTCCATGAGAATTGAGTTTAATTCCAACAATACAAACCAAACATTGATCTCCTGATGTTTTTACAATCATCCCAGTAGGCAGTGAGACAGATTACCTCACATATAGAGGAGGCTGATTCTAGTGTTTTGTCCTTGCAGAGAACACATCTGATCTCTCTAAGGAATAAATGAATGATATTCTCTACACATAACAAGAATGTTTCGATATCTTTAATACTTAATATACCAACATTTCATTGATATCATCTGGGAAGTGTTTGATAGGAAAACTTGAATTCTTCCAAGGTATTATTAATTACTTACCTGCATTTTAACAGTTACTTCCTTTGACGTGTTGTGAATGCATATTAAAATTCATATGCCTCATTTTTTCAAGTTTTTCAAGTTCTCTTTCCATATTGTTATATTCAATAAACATTCATGATTTCTAAATATTTTAAATTTAACATGATTTACAACAGATTTCTATTGTGGGGCATCCTTAATCAATAATATAAAACAAGTGTACTGCTGATATAAAGAAAGGAAGAATATAGTAAAAAAATAACATTTTCTGTGCAGAAAAATTTTTTTTATTTGACTGCAACTATCTTTTGGTAATCTATAATCCAATCCATTTTTAAAAGGTAGATAAAATTATATGTAACTAAACTTTAAATGAAAGTATTAAGTTGAAATAAATCTTATATCCTCACTGTTTTCATTCTCATTCACCTGAGTATGTAAATCTATATAAGATAGGTAGTAGACTCTCAATTTTCTGAGAAACCTCCATATTGTATTCCAAAGTGGCTGAACAAGCTTACAGTCCCACCAACAATGGAGGAGTGTTCCCTTTGCTCCACATCCTCTCCAGCATAGGCTGTCATCTGTGCCTTTTATCTTAGCCAATCTAACAGGTGTTAGGTGGTATCTCAAAGTTGTTTTGATTTGCATTTCTCTGATGGCTAAAGATGAAGAGCACTTTTTCAGGTGTCTTTCAGCCATTCGTAGTTCCTCTGCTGAGAATTCCCTTTTTATTTCTGAACCCCATTTTTTGATAGGGTTATTCAAGGTTTTGGGATCTAACTTCTTGAGCTCTTTATATACCTTAGAGATCAGTCCTCTATCACTTGTAGGGTTGGTGAAAATCTTTTCCCATTCTGTAGGCTGGCGTTTTGTCCTATTGACAGTGTCCTTGGCTTTGCAGAAGCTTCCCAGCTTCAGGAGATCCCACTTATTGATTGTTGGTCTTAGTGCCTGTGCCACTGGTGTTATTTTTAGGAAGT
>PVIH01017314.1:0-42284 GCA_004025045.1 Sigmodon hispidus | reverse complement strand
GACCAGGGATCAGTCTGCAGTACTTAGCAGGGTGGTGGACCAGGGATCAGTCTGCAGGACTTAGCAGGGTGGTGGACCAGGGATCAGTCTGCAGGACTTAGCAGGGTGGTGGACCAGGGATCAGTCTGCAGGACTAAGCAAGGTAGTCAAGGGGGGTTCGTTAAGAAAGTGAAATACTTAATTTGGGGTTGACTTGATTGGCAGATGCCTGTATTGAACACCACCCTTTGACTCTTTAGAGCACGCCGATACTCAGCCCTGTGAGAACCCTAATTTACCTCCCCAAGGTTTCAAACCCAGACTTCCAGGGTGCATTCAGACCCCAGAGGAGGCATTCACCCAGCTGCTTCTGCTTCCTGCCCATCCCTCAGGCTGCCAAACACCTTATGTTTCCAGACCTCCCACCTTGTGGCAGCACCCAGATAGCACCCGTTTGTGCAAACTTGCAGGGCAGCTTCCGCAGACAGTCAGATGGGCTGCAGATGGGACTCCCAAGCTCATTTCTATTGGGTCTGAAAAGAAGCAAGACTCAAGGCTGGCTTCCCAGCTGCCCATAGTGGGTAATGGAGAGGAAAGAGCAAACCGCAGTTGCCATTTTTACAGATAAGTCACGGAGGCCTGGCGCCACATGGGCCAGAGTCTGAGGAATCCCTATATCTCCTTTCTCTTGCTCTGCAGGACCTTTGGAAGGTCCACGAAGCTTCTGAGCATCAAGTAACTCTCTTCCAAATTGGGGAGGCTTGCAGAACTGCTGTAAAAAAACAAGTGCTTACACATGATGTGCCCATGGCTGGGTATGTTGAGACCTGAGGATTAAATGCCCACTGCAGAAGGATGAACATTTCTTAATCTCTTGCAACCTAAAAACAATTACTTCCATGCCTGCCCTGGAGAAATGTGTACTGGCCTACATATTTGTTATTTGATTTCACCCTCTCTTTAATCCTATGAATAAAACAATCTATTTATTAAAAAAAATTTGATTAATTTAAATTAGTTGTGGGATTGGGGGAGAAAGAGAGATAGACAGACAAATGGACAAATAGACATACAGAGAGATATTAGTGTGTAAGCATGATCAGTCTGCGGTACTAAGCAGGGCAGTGGACAAGAGATCACTTTGGAGTACACAGCAAAGTGATGGACTGGGATCAGTATGTAGTACTAAGCAGGGGGATGGACCAAGGATTAGTATGTAGTATTCAGCAGAGTGGTGGACCAGGGATCAGTATGCAGTACTAAGCAGGGGCATGGACCAGGGATTGGTATTAGTATTCAGCAGGAACGATGCTGTTTTAGAATACCCATGTGACCCTGCTGCTGTTATAGATTGAATATATAATACTCAAAGCATATATGGGAGCCCTGTATTTCTGAGAGAACAGGAGAATCTTTCTCCTCCCTCCGTAAACACTCAGAGAAATAGAAATGGTGCCACGTACAAAGCATCCCTCACCGGAGACAGAATCTACCTTGATCTTGACTTGAGTCTCTGGAGCTATAGGAAAACAAATGTCTGTTGTTTGAGCTGCTTGGTCTGTGGTGCTCTGTCCTAGCAGCCCAAGGTGACAAACACAGCAATTTAATCAGATCCAGCTACCTAAGCAGATATCAGATACCACAGAGCTTGTGTCACTCGACACAAGGCAATGCTCAGTGACATTGAGAAGATAAGCCAGGCTCTAAGGGCTGGTGTAGAAAACAACACATAGCAGAAAGCCAGGCTGCTGAGCAACTGACTCTCAAAGTGTGATTGCCTACACAAAGCAACCAAAAGTAGGCAGTGAGGACCCATGCATTTAATCCCAACATTTGAGAGGCAGAGGCAGATGGATCTCTGAGTTAGAGGCTAGCCTAGTCTACAAAGCAAGTTCTAGGACCGCCAGGGCTGTATACAGAAATCCTGTCTCAAAAAAACAAACATACAAAAAAAAAGTGCTTTAAAAAGCAACCAAAGTAACACACACATGTGCGCAAGCATGCATGTACCCAACAGTGCTGTGCATTTCTTTGGGGCTATTCTTAAAGTATGTAAAATGCAGGAAAAAGTCCAAAACCTGGATGCATCCTTGCTTAACTCAAGGAGAATGTCAGAATGGGCACAGGGCAGAAAGGTTAAAAATGACTTTATTTAGCTTTATTAGAAACATTTAGCATTTTACATTGGGAATACACTTATATTACAATGTGTTTTCTTCCCAGGATGAAGCAGGAAGAAAATTCACAAAGAAGAAGAAGAGGTTGAAAAGGAGAAAAAGGGTAATGAGAAGGGGAGAGGGAGGGAGGACAGAAGCAAGTTATATCTCCCCCCCTCTTTACTTTTCTTACACACTTCCTCCAGTGCCCTGGTCTTCATTGTCCATGAAAGACTGAAGACAGGAGAACACAGGCCTGTGAAAAGGCTCTCCCATTACACAGTTGGGAGAGAGGATGAGGGGGTACAGCAAAGGAGAAAGAAGGATGCAGAAGCAGGGGGACTGTCAAATGCTCTTGCTCGGCAGGCATCCATGTTTGACACGCATTCGTTGCTTCTGTTCTTCCAGCCACCCAGTGAGGGTCAGCTCCACTCTGCCCAGATCGTACTTGCAGTCTTAGGATCTGCCTGCTGCAGGCTGCCTTCCAAGGCTCTCTGTGTGCAGCCAGGGCTCTGGAGCTGTGCATTTACCCAGTGACTTAGTTTCTCCAGACTTACCTCTGCCCTCCCTGCCCCAGGCATAGCACGGCACTTGATGAGCCAGTGCTGGCTTTGGCCTTCTGTCTGCATTGACTGCCATGGGTGACCAAGTATATTCTGGGTCCAGACAATGCCAGTGACTCTTCATTCTTCTCAATGCCAAACAGGAGGTTGAGACCCGTGGACAGGTCTGGAGGTATGTACATACCATAAAGGCCTCCGAATACAGACTGGGATAGAGTGTCTCTCAGTACAAGGAGCACAATCCAAACTCAGGGCAATGAAAGAATGACCATTTCCTTAAAGATGTTAAAGGCAAGAGTGAGGCTAGAGAGATGGCTCAGTGATTAAGGCACTAGATGCTCTTCCAGAGGACCCGGGTTCAGTTCCTTGCACCCACATGACAGCTCACTATTGTCTGTCAACTCCAGTTCCAGGAAAATCCGATGTTCTATTCTGCACTCTGTGAGCAACTACATACATGTACACATACCATCCCCCTAGACACATATATGCATATACATAATTAAAAATAAAATCTAAAAAAAAATGCCAAGAGTGTCTGGGAAAGCTCAGACTTTCTGGTTCATAGTCCTCACAATACTAGAAATAGTTGAAAAAAAATTAATAATCATAATTAAAATAGAAACAGAGGATTATTGTAAGAGAGCAAAGTAATATATATTTGATGCTGCTATTTGGTTTTTGTATTAATAGTTTTTTAAATTGAAGATAATTGATGTACATGATAGAAGAAAGATTAGCTACACAAAAGAATATTACACCAACAGCCTCTTTCTGCAGGTAAATACCATTACTGATTTCTAGGCTCTTGCATATACACATCTGCTTTTTCACACTGACAGAGACTGTTCACACTAAATCTACATTTAAAATATTTTTCAGTTATCAGTTCATAATGGAGATTACAGATGGAGAGGCTTTCTATTCCTAAGGCTTTTCAAGATCTTAATTCAAGACTCAAGATCCAGAGTTAGCTAGAAATGTAGCTAGTGATTTCAGAAGAACCTTGTGACTGGTCACAGAGCCCCCAGGGAAGGGACAGCATGCCCACAGCACCCTAAGTTTACAGACAGTAGCACACGAGTGCAAATACCGTTACAGAAGAGGAAGCAAAGGTGCACAGAAGAAGGCAGGGTCGATTCTGAACAGAATTTGGAAAACCTAGGGGAAAATGTGTCACTCTCGAGCTGGGAATACTGTCTGGGGGCTTGTCTCTGCTTATGTGAACAGAGCCATGACTCTAAGTAAGAGCAGCCGGAGCTGGCCCAGGAAAGGAACCAAAATCTTTTCTGATTTTTGAATTATACCATTCTTTGATATAATCTGATACAGGCCTCTTCCAATCAAACACACTAATATTTCATAATTTTTAATTATCAAAGCTCTTTGATTTTCAGAAACCTGTAGAAGGGATCGTGGAGTTTAATGAGAGCCTGAAAGAGGAAGAAAAACGCCCTAGTAAGTGTTGGGAGCAGAAGAAATGTTAATGATTGGGTGACTAACCTAAAATGTACATTGCATGAGACTAAAAGATGAAAATGTTTAAAGTTTTAGAAGTTGTATTATTTGTGTTTATTGCCCCCCTGATAAAAAATGCCTAAGAAAACAGCATAAGGAGAAAGGTTGATCTTAGCTCAGAGCTTCCAGGATCTCCTACGAGGCTGATGGTTTTGTGGGCGGGGCAGAACACCACAGCAATGGGAGGTGTGGTACAGGGCCTTCATAGGGCAGCCTGGAAGGAGGCAGGAGATAGGGAGGGATGCAGAATAAGATAGCCCCCTTGACCTACTTCCTCTGCGTCCTTGGTTCCACCTTTGAATGCTTCCACAGGCTCCCCAGAAAATATGCCATCAGCTGGGACCCAAATGTTTAGCATATGATTCCACGAGGGACATTTTATCTTTAAACCATACAAGAAATTAACCCAAGAAAGTGGGAGAGTACACAGTTAAGTTTTGGAATTGTGCACACAGTGCATAGTCTCAGAACAAACAAAAGGTGAGAAAAAAACCAAGTCAGAACTTGGCTTAATACTGTAAAGTGGAACAAGAGAAAGTTACAGCGCCCAGCACAGCAATCAGGAAGTGCAGAAGCAGCCCCAGATGGCAGCTCACACAACACGCAAAGTTTGGTATGTGGATGCATCAAATTCATCTGTGAAAAACACTCAAGTATTTTTAATTTTTTGAATTTTATTTTTAATATTTAAAATTTTTATTTATTTTAGTTTATGTGTTTGAGTGTTTCGCCTCCATGTATGTCTGTATGCTAGGTGCATGGTGCCCATGGAGTCATGAAGAGAGTATTGAACCCTTAGGAACTGGAGTTAGGGATGGTTGTGAGATGCCATGTGGGTGCTAAGAACTGAACCAGTCTAATGCAAGAGCAAAAAGTGCTCTTACTTGTGACGTCATCCCTCTAGCCCTACCCCTCTTTTTTTTGATAAGGTAACACAAACTGGCCTCAAACTCACTCTGGACCTGAGGATGGTGTAGAGGTTCTGATTCTCCCACTGGCATCCCCTGAATGCTGTAGTTACAAGCACACACCACCACACCAGGCCTGTGCAAGGCTGGAGGCCAAACCCAGGGCTTTGTGCAGCCCAGGCAACCACTCCAGCAACTGAGCAATCTCCAGCCCCAAGACCGACATTCTTTTCAAGTGAAATTTTAAGGCTAATTATCCAATTTCCAGAGTCATAGCTAAGGTGCAAACCCACAGAAATAAAGAAAGACAGAGAAAGATACAGCAGGCAAATAAATACTAACTCAAAGATTTGGGGCTGCAATACTTGTGTCAGACAAAGCAATGCTAAATGGTATTTAACCGTGTCTCCGCTAACACACACACACACACACACACACACACACACACACACACAATCCAATCAGCTGTATGAAAAAAAACCCCAAAGTTATAAAATAGACGAATGTCAGTATATTAGCCCCAGACTATGTGTTTGGAGGGAAATTGTCTGTTAATGTATCTCTATTGGCCACTAGACGCTAAGCTCCTGGGAGGAAGCAAGCTGGCTCTTATTAAGAGTCACTTAGTTCAGGTCTAACTTGGAGTTTTCTTAATAAATGTTTATTGAATAAACCAGTGGTTCCTGAGCCTGGCTGAACATCGGAATCTTCTGGGAGTTTTAAAAAATACCCAGGCTTAGACCCCACCCCAGACCAATTAAAAAAGACTCCCCAGAGATGGGACCTCACTGTAGTATGTATTTTAAGGGCTCCCCAGATAATTCTGATGTTTGGCCAGGTCCAAGAACCGCTGGAATAAATAAATGACTGGATGACCAAACAAATAAGTGTCTCTTTGATTTACCAATGAATTCATTGCAGGATTCTTTTAAAAGCACATTCCCACAGTGCATTTTCCATGTAATTCGATTTTAAGAAATTTGATTTACACCCGATATTGCCGAGACCGTCTATTTTGTAAAAAGCAGAGAACATCTGCATTATCTATCAATTTTTTTTATGGATTGGGAATATTCTGTTTCTGCATTTAGAATGGAGACTGGAGAAAAGATTGGATCATTTCCTGTATGTTGAAAACTGCTCTCCCACTTTGGCATTCGGAGACCATTTCCCGACAATATGAAGCACGCGATTACTTAATGAGACACTTAAAGCAGTTTTGAGAAGGATAAAAACAGCATTGTCTGAGCTTCCTACCCCTGATGCGACCTAACTGACAGATGGAGGAGACTTAGGCTAGCCCTGGTGTGCAAGCTGGTGCCAGGGACAAAAGAGCAGATAAAAACCAGCCCTGGCAGTTAACAGTAAAGAGTGCAGGGGGGGCGGGACAGAGGACTGTCCAGGTGTAAGGTGAGGTCACAGGAGTGCTTTTCCGAAGAAGTGACAATCCAGAAAGGCCAGGACAGATGGACTGGTTAAGTCTTGTCTGGCTAGAGGGAGACATCTCCCGGCCTTGGAGCTGTGTGTAGGAGGTTGGGAAGACGGATTTCCATTGCAAAGAAGCTAAGAATTCTGGTGCAAAGGGAAAAGCAGAGAGTTTGGAGGCATTGCACCAGGGACGGGAGATACTGATGGGGTGTTTTCTATGTCTTTTTACAGGGCTGGCAATTTGCTCAAGGTCAGATGGCCTTATTCCCAGGACCTAACTTCCTGACCTGGGTGGCTATGCTAGGCTTTCAGCATTCCCCCATCCCAAATCTACTTTGCAAACATTGCTGTTCACTTCCTGTAACTACTGCAACAAAATGCCATGAATTGAGAGAGTTAAAAACAAGAGCTTATATTTCTGAGTTCCGGAAGCTGAAAATGCACCATCAAGGTGTGAGCAGGTCCGTACTCCCCTCCAAGTGCAGGGGAGACCTTCTTCAACCCTCTCAGCTTGTAGAAAATCCAGGTGCTCTTTGAGGGTACACATACATCCAACCAACCTTAAAAATTCACACACTTACCTTCTTCTTGAGTGGCTTCTCTTTTTGCAGCTTCAAATGCTCACCTCTTGTAAGAACACTAATACACTGAGTTGGAGATCATGCTAGTGACTCCATTTTAACTTAATTCCTGATATAAAGACCCTAGTTCTAAGCCAGGCATGGTGCCTTGCAGTCCCAGCACTTGGGGAAGAAGGGCACAGGGACAAGAAGACCATGAGTTTGAGGCTGCCCTGGTCTTGAAAACATAGAGACCTTGTCTCAAAAACAAAAATAAAATTCATATTCCCCAAAGGTTATATTCTGGGGTGACAGCTCCGGTATATCTGCTGGGGGACACACCATTCAGAGTTGTAAAGTGTGCAGGGTGGCCAGGCCTCACTTCTTTTCAATGACCTTACTTCCCCGATGTGTCCTTTGAGCTCTGGTGGCCTCAAAGCAATTATGATTTCTCCTTCCCCTTTCAAATTCTACATCTTCTTCAGCACCCTCTTTTCTTCCCACCACCCCTCAGCCATCATCTGAGATTCCCTCAAGTGCCACTTGACTGTTCTCTATCCCGAATCCCCAGAGCTCAGTGGGCAGAGCTGATGACTCCTCCCCGACCACGCTGCAGTCTGTCTGCAGCATCTGTTACAGCCGCAGCAGCTGGCTTCCACCTCGGGAACAATTCCTCTGGGCCCCAAATCCTCTACTTCCCCCTGTCAATGGCAGCATCACCGCAGAGGTAACCAGGTACTTCCCCATGAACCCTGCCCTCCTCTTTTCTCTCCCAGATAATCCAAGCAAAGACCTGTCTTAACTTGTCGGCCTCTGGCCTTCCCCAGGCTCTCCACAATCCCTTCATCTTTCCCCAGGTACATTCTTGAGTGTCTGCAGTTGATCTGTATGTCTTCTGCACCTCTTCTCTCTCTTCTCTCAGAGCTCCCAACCTCCCTCGCTGATCCACATAAAGTTCCCGTCTAAGCTCTTCAACTGTGGAGATTCATTGCTGAGCTCAGAGGGCTAGCGCACCTTCCAGACATGCCTTATGCCACTCAAGCTGGCTCAGTCACTTTTTGACAACCCATGAGGACCTCACAAGAAGCAGGTGGCAACTTTGAAATAGGCCAATGCCGAGCTTATTCAAGGGGAGTTTGTACACAAAGGGCACAGCCAATTGGAAATACCCAGACCCTAGGAAATCTGGGCAGAAGAACAGTCAGAAGCTCCGGAGTTACTAAAACCCAAACGCAGAAAGTCCTACAATGCTATATGGCATAATATGTGGGGATCAGCAAGCCAGCCTCCCCGGAGACTCTGGAGTGGGGTACAGGGAGGGTCTGCAGGAGCTGAGGGGTCTATAAATCAAGGAAGACAAGACATGGAAAGCCCAATATGCTGGCATGAATGAACTAAGAGCTCAGTGAAGGTCAAGGATAATGTCAGAACTCTAGAGACTGAAGCAAGGAGATTGGTGTGAGTTTGCTAGCCTGGGCTATATGTGAGTTCAAGGACAGCCTGAGCCATAGCAATGGCATCGGCATCTCAAAATACCCACAATGAATAAACAAAAAGAGTTCAATGACACCCCACCATCTCTCTCTCTCTCTCTCTCTCTCTCTCTCTCTCTCTCTCTCTCTCTCTCTCTCTCCTCATTGGTGCCTGCTTTGAGGCAAGGCAAAGAAATGACCAGAAGCAACTTTCCTTCTAAAGGACCAAGAAAGGTGTATCAACCATCTCCCATTTCCCAGTCCACTTCAGAGGACCACCCAGTGTCCACCTTGGCCTTGATTTATGGGACCAGACTCACGTGTCCCACCTCGTAGGCAAATACTGACCAGTGAATCTCCCCTGCCTTGACTGATTGGTCCCAGGTTCAGGCACCTCAGAGAATCAACTACCACAGCCACTGAGCCTCAGCTGACTGGACCAGAGAGAGAGGAGAGCTCTCTGAGGCTATTGGCTGGCCAATCCATCAGCTCTCTCTTAGTAGGTCTGAGTGTGAACTCAGCTGTTTAGTTTGTGCTGGCTAAACAGAGGGGTGGAGAGAGCAGATTCAGTCTCAGGAGCCGAGTCTCCTGTGAAACCATTGGCTGTTCTGTCATGCTGATGCCATGCTGAGGCCTGGGGTTGGCACTGACATTTTCCTCATCCTCAACTGTGAGCTTCTTTGGGACCTGCAACTTCAAAGCACTGAATGAACACTGGGTTTAGACAAGCATGTCTAAACTCTTTTCAGACACACTGTCAAAGGCAGTTTGCAGGACAGGTAGGTAGGAGTCTGAGGCGTGTGAAAAAGTGCAGAAAGTTTACCATGAAGAACTCGAACGGCTGGGCCTGCCAAGAACCAAGGGATAGAGACAAGCCCCTTTCAAATCTTTAAGGACCTCTCTTGATTATGAAGTTACTTGGTTTATTATTTTTACAATCAAGGGGACCCACTAATATGTTAAAGGAATCCATTCAAAATAAATAGTGAACAAATATTTAAGCTACACTGGGCTGTGGGGGAGGACCCGGCATGGTAACCAGGCGAGCATGCTCATTTGCCCTCTCCAGGCAGTTTTCCATACCTTTCTATAATTACCCACAATTGTTTTCATCTCCAGTTCCAAAATAGTTTACTCTCTGACACATCTGTTGGACATTTGATGTGTGTTTTCCCCTTTCCCTTTCTGAGTAAAAAACCAGTCACATGGACCCAGCGTGTTCTGTGGTCCTCTGACGAGAGAGCTGAGTCCCTGAGACCTGGGCAGTGTGTTGCTCAGGGGCTCAAAGGAGAGAGAAAAGAAAGAGAAGGTGTGACTCACACTGTCAGTCCAGTGCTCCTCTTGGTCTTCAATGGTGTCCCAACGGGGCAAGCAGAGACTATGAGCCAGATAGAGGGCACCCCTTCTGGGGCACAGGCATGGTGTGAAGCCCTCTTAAATGCTGCAGAGAACAGTCAAACACCATTGAGATGCTAGTTGAGTCTTGTCTTGCAAGCATGCTTTGGTGCCTTTCTGTGAATGAGTAAAGCTATCTGGGGAGTTTATCCTATTGACACTTCCCTTGCTCCTGACAGTCTTAGGCAGGGAACTGTCTAGAACTCTGTACCCCAGCTGCAAAGCACATGCTGCTGATGGTGTGACTCTTGCTTCAGGAGTCCAGTCACAGCCTACACCAGCATGGGAAACCTTCACTCTAAGCAGGACTATACCTGGTGCTGAGGGCGACCTCACCCTCAGCTATGTCAGACAGCCTGACCTCTGGCTGCCCTGACCTTGCCAAAGCTGTCTTCAATCAGGTCTGAAGGAAGAAGAACAATCTCCTAGCTACTCAGAGAAAAGCTTCTGATAGACAGATGGGAGGGCTGTGATTGGTGATTGGTACAAGATATAGTCCTCATATTTGCATACCATATCCTGCTACTCCCCTTATTGGCAATATGACCAAGCTGTTCCATTTACTCTTTAGATCATCCTCAAGACCCTCCTCTGTGTGGCCTCCTCGGTATTCCTACATTAGTGCCTTATACAGGCTTCTTTCTGCATCATCCTTTGCTTACTTGTGATCCTTATCACAGTGAGAGCAGACTGAGCTGGCATGCTAAGTGGTGATGTGATGGCAGTGTTGGTATCAGCAGCAGAGCCAGCAGAAGCTGTGGTGGTAACAGCAGCAGCAAGAGAGCAACTGAAGGGTTCCAGAGAGGGATGAGCATGGAGGGGAGCAGAGATAGTGGGAAGTGTAGAAAAGACAAAGGAAAGTGGGGGCTTATGAGAAAGGCTGTCAGCCCCAGTCATTGAAAATGACCCAAGGAACTGCCAACTTCTAAAGGTTGAGGGCTACAACCCCAAGGCCCAAGAATATAACACTACCTGATATTAGGAAGCTAGAGACCCAGCATCGGGGTCTTGAACACTGGAACACTGGCCATCACCTGCTGGTGCTGATGGTGGAGAGTTTGGGGCCATTGACAGGCAAGGCTTAGAGAGAGAAGCCTGTAACCTGAGCACTGGGAGCCACTAGACTATTGTTTGTAGAGATTGGCCTAATCCCTACAGAGCTAGGCCTCTTGTTCTTAGGACCCAGAGCCATAGATTTCTAGATCTTTCTAGATTTCTCATCCAGCCATTGGAACAGTGGGTTTCAAAGGCCTGGACCTACAAATACCAAGAGGCTGTTTCTTCACTCCTTGATTGCCACCTGGATGGGGCAAACAAATCTCAGCTAGCTCACTGGTAATATCTGCATGGGTTTCTAGAAAAGACTATGAAATTACTACATCCTTAGAGGCGTACCTGTTGATCTCTTACTCCACATATGGGCTGGCATGATGCTTGCCACCCAGTGTTAATGGTTCTTCCTTTTAGCAAAATTGAATGCCTTCCTGTCTTTTACCACCTGTTCAGATCCACAATGCTTCCCTCAGGCCTATGTGTTGAAAGCTTGCTTCCAGGGTGGCTATATTAGGTGTTAGAGCCCTCTGGAGGTGCAACCTGGTGGGAAGGACTTTAAATCACTTGGGGTTTGCCCTAAAGAGGATTGTGAGACCTCAGTCCCTTCCTCTTTCTCTAGTTTGCTTCCTGGTAATGAGGTGAGATGCTCTTCCTCATTGCAGACCCAGAAGAAAGATAACTGCTTGACAGGGGTGGGAATCTTCAAAACTGTGAGCCAAAGGGTTAGGGTTATGGTTAGGGTTAGGGTTAGGGTTTGAGAATAGCAATGAAATTGTTGAACTTATGGGTTGAACTTATTATGGGTTTTAATGCACCTACTTTTGTAAAGTTTTTAGTTACCTTAGTGTTTGGGGAGCACAATACCCCTTAAAAGCTCCATGAACCAGGCACAGATAAACATGGTTCTCTCCACTTCAGCACCAATACAGCTAGCCACTGCTACTGACCTTGTAAATACAAATATTTTATATTAGAGTTTTGGCACTAATTTTGTATTGCACAAATTCTAGTTGTTATTTAATGAGAACTCAGAGCCAGTTACTGAAAAAAAGCTGGAATATCAGAAAGGAAGCAGACCACAGTCAATTCTCACCCAGCCATCTTCTCGGGCCAAACAGGATGAATACTATTTTCAAGAGTCCTCTGCCTGGCTGGTGGCTTCTACAGAATGCCTGAATATCTGACTAAGCGTGCCTTAAATATCTTCTCTGCCCATCTGTTTCACTTCTGGGTTCTACCCTGCATCATAATCCTAGAGTTAAGATTAAAGGTGTGAGCTACTACTGTTTGGTTGTTAGGACTTGAACTCACAGAAATACAGAAAAAATCTCTGTCTCCTGAGTGATGTGATTAAAGGTGTGAGTCACCACTCTCTGATCCTCATGGCTTGACTGGGAGTGATTTTGATCTCTGATATTCCAGGCTGATTTTATTAAATATAAAATATAACACCACAGTTTTGATTTTGAAATAACTCATGGAAATATGATTTCTGTTGATTGCTAGATTTTGAGTACCTCTTCCATGCTTGAAGCAGGGACCTCATCCAGTACCCTAACCATGGGCTCACTCAAGGTAAAAACCTTGGATGTGGTACTTCCTTCCAAAAGTACCACATGTCCTCTTGAGAAAACTGACTTTGTGTACACATGCCTCTGAAGATATGTGGAAGAGGAGAACAGAAATACTGGCATAGTGCCTTCCAGGAACTCCGTGCAAAGAATGCCAGCCCTCAGTCAGAAATGATGAGGAATTTTGAGCCAGCAGCAGCAGATAATCTAAGCGCTGAGTTCTCACTTCTGGCCATGGTGAGGCCCTGTGCACCCGTCAGGTGATAGCCTGTGGCACAGCTCTGTCTATATTGCTGCCTTCAGATCCTCCTCAGTGTTTGAGGGGCTGCCCAAAGCTGTTCTGTCAGAAGCGGCCCCTTGACTGCGTCTTTCTGAGCATAGAGCCTGTGTCTCTCTCTGCAGATGAAATGTGTCTTAAAGGTGAGTTTGTTAATCTCTGTGGTCACATTGATTGACTGATTCATTCATTCATTCATTCATTCATTCATTCATTCATTCATCTGTTTCTTCATTCATTGACAGAACATGTACTGAATGTGCCAGACACTGGGAAAGCCAGGAAAAAGGGACACCTACATGCTCTCCTTGAGGACTTCAGGGAATTGGGTGAGGACAGAGAGGACAATGACACAGGTGTCTTCTCAGGGCACACGTGTGCATTCTGGAGGAGAGGTTATATGTAACTTCACCTACACCACTGGCTCCATGTCCTGTGGCTGTTCAGGGAGAAGGTATCCTAGCGTCCCCTCCCCCAACAAAGTGTACAGAGATCCATCTCTAGAGTGAGATGTGGAACTCTTCTATCCATCAGTGCAGAGACTTTGCATGCCAGTCCCTCCAAGAGTCCATTTCCTCACTTACAAAGTGGAAGCCAGGCATCCAGGAATGAAATAAGCAGATGTATGTGAAGTTCTTCCTTTGGGGTGGGGCGGGTCCTGGATATGCTAAGGGCCTTTTCACAGATTGTCTGGTTATTTAACAGTTACTCAGCAAGCATTTTCATTTGCACTAAGCCCTGTGATATCTTTAAAGCCATTAAACATTTTTATATACACTATTTTTCCTTTTTCCAGGAAGATATTAGTGAGTCTTGCTTATTGGACTTTCTTTGGACCACTAACCTTCAACCCTCAAACCAACATGAGGATTGATTATAAATTATGAAAGCTTGGCCTTATCTTAGGCTTGTCCCACAAACACTTATAACTAAATCTGTTTGTATTAATCTATGTTCTGCCATATGACTTTACCTCTCCTCCATTCTGTATGTCTGACTCCCTCGGTATCTTGCTGTTGAAGCCAGGCATCTAGATTCATCCCCTGAGTTCCTCTCTCTGATGAGAAGTCCCATTTATATCTCCTGTCCAGCTATTGGCCATTAAGCTTTTCATTAAACCAATCACAGTGACACATCTTCACACAGTGTACAAGTATCCCACAATAGGAGATAGCTGATACTAAGTCCAATTATATGAACAGGGAAACTGAGCCTCAGTTTGAATCCATAGTCATTAGGCCTTTGGAGACACTGAGGTTTGAACATCTCTCTGGCTTTTCCTTTGCTGTGAGAGTCTGCCACTCTCCATCACCACCCTACTGTCCACTGTAGGAAGGGATTTCAGGCTGGTCCCTTTTAAATTCTGGAAGCTCTTGTAATATCCCCATCACTCTGGCAACACAGACATGTCTGGCCAGAGAGGCTTTGGGGAAGGCCTGGTTGCTAAACCTTGCATATATTTGATTGTACCTCAGCCTCCTCATGTTCTCTGCACAGGGAGTGGATCCCTGACCCTAAGCTGCTGTGAAGACATCCTGGGGAGAATGTGCAGAGGCCCCGTACAAAGTTTCTCATTGTTAAGGTCAGGGGCCTTCACCTGAACCTCACCACTGTTCAGCATGGCAACTCTCCTGCAGCAGGTCCCATTCTGACTGGGAGCTCAGTTGGAGAAACACCACTGTGATCTGCTTGAATCACCATGTCACTTTGTGCCCTGTGAGTTCTTGAGCTAACAGAGCTGTGCTGGGCCTAGCAGCCCCTTCCAGGCACAGCCTGGTCCTTGCTCTGGCCAAAAGTACCTACTGCTCCTCTGTCCTTAGGCACGGAGCTAGATCTCTAAGAGACGCTAACTCTGTCTTGCTTCCTCATCTCAGCAATGAAGCCTGCGGACCGCTGGTCAGCTTCCTGCATCCTCCTGAGCGGTGCCTGCTTCCTGGAGTGGAAATAGGGTTTATACTTTCCTTTTCTGATTCGTGGAAGCTACAGTCACTTCTGCTAATGTCTCTTCTCTTACCCTGTCCCCAGACCAATCTTCATTTCTGAAGCTCAGCCCAAGGTCCCCTCCTCCAGGAAGTCTTCCTAGACACTTATGAGCCAAGCTTGGTTTCCTCTGTGCTGTTGTCCTCTGATATGCAAATGTACATACACAGAGACACACACACATACACACACACACACATTTAATTTGAGTCTCACTTTATAACCCTCACTGGCCCAGAACTTTCTATATTGACCAGGTTAACCTTGAACTTCCAGAGCTCAGTCTTTGTTGCTACTAAAGGCATGGATCACCACACCTGACCATGGTAATGAATTTTTTTTATTTTTATATGATCAGGTTATCATTTATTTGGTAGCTATTTTGTGTCTATTCCCTGCCTTCATTGTTGTGACCCAGTGCTGGGGAAACCTTTCCTAATATCCCTATTAACGAAGAAGCAGAGTCCTAGAACACAGCACCGAAGAGCCTGCAGCTGCTCAGTCCAGATTTCCAAGACTCTGGCCAGTGCAATCAGATGTGAAAATGTGGATCTAACCTCCTCAGATGCACATTCCTGTCCTCTGCACAAACCCCACTTGTAGTGTATGCTCTGAACATGCTGGTGACTTTAATCTGCTGTCAAGTATCTTCTCATCACATTCTGACCCCTTGCTGAGCACAGACTGCAAGGCACATGCCTAGGCATGCTGATACAATGCTAACCAAGACACCATCCATGGAAAGACAGAGATGCTAGCAATAAAGGTCCAGCACCAGGCGACTGAACCTCTGCACACAGTGGCTCTACCCCTGCCCCAGGCAAGGTGTGTTCATTAGATGGTGCACATTCCTAGCAGAAAAGGTTGCTCTTAAAGATGCTGAAACACTGAGGGTGATATCTTCTTGTATCCTGCCATCCTTTGCATCCTGGCTTGTCCTTGCCTACAAATTCAGTTTGTCCTCTGCTGCAAAGTACATCTGGGGGGTGGGCAACAATATTGTGAATGTCACAGGATAATTCAAAGGTAAGGATGAAGTGATGACAATGGAGTGGCACACAAGTGTGGTGACATATTGTATATTTAATAAAATCAGCCTGGAATATCAGAGAACAGAATCACCCACAGTCAAGCCATGAGGGTCAGAGAGTGGTGACTCACACCTTTAATCCCATCACTCAGGAGACAGAGATATTTCTGTATTTCTCTGAATTCAAGCCTAACAACCAAGCAGTAGTAGCTCACACCTTTAATTCTAACTCTAGGATTATGATGCAGAATTAAACCTGGAAATGAAACAACTGGGCAGAGAGGCTATCTAAGGCAGGCATAGGCAGACATTCAAGCATTCTGTGGAGCCACCAGCCAGGCAGAGGACTCTTGACTATAGTATTCATCCTGTTTGGCCTGAGGAATAGGCAGGGTGAGAATTGACTGTTTCCTCTCTCTGATATTCCAGCTAATTTTATTAAATATAAAATATATTGCCACATACAAGTATCTCTTGTTACTCTGCATGGCTAGCTTCAGGTGTTACGGCAGCCTTGCTACCACTACAAGGCTTCAGGCTGCTCACTCCTATGGAAATTCAGGACTTTGGTCCCACCATGTTCTCTTTTGGTCCATAGCCTGAGTTCTGACCCAGCCCTGGCCCTAATAACTAATAGTACTATTATGAAAACTGGCATAGCGGTGTGTGCCTATAAGTGAGAGTGTGAGGTTACATGAGATCTTGTCTTATAAAGAAAAGAAGCGCTAAAGAAATATCTCAGTGGGTAAAAGCACTTGCTAGACAAGTATGAGGACCTGAGTTCAAATCCCAAGCACCCAGGTAAAAGCTGACACAAATGCTTATAACTCCAGCATTGTGGAGCAGAGACAATGCTCCTAACCACACTGGCCAGCCTCTTGTTCAGTGAGAGACTTTGTCTGCAGAGGCAATGGGGGGGGGAAGCAACAGGGAAGACACCCAATGTCCTCTGGCTTCCAAATGTACACACATGAACACATGCACCACACACACATACATACACTGTGCACAAACCACCCCTTCCCCCCCAAAAGAAAGGAAAAGAAAAGACAGGGTAGGGGAGGAAGAAGAGAGGAAACAGAACTGAAGGCAGGAAAAAGATTTGAGAAACTTCATTTCCTCAGAATGACTCTGTCATGTGTGGGTGTCTGAGGGTGTGTGCATTTGGTGCATAGTATGGTATCTGTCATCATGACTATGTGTAAAAGCACAGTTGAGGGATGGTGACAATGTCCACACTCTACACTGTGGGTCATCGTACAGAAGTACATCACCATTCTTCCTTTTTCCTCCCAGGATCATTCTGCACCCACTGAGCAAGGATTGCTCCCCTACCCAGCCTAGGGACCATTATTCTGCACCTATGAGATGGGTGCTGCTAGTGGACTCTGAAGCTGTCTGTTTTTTCAGGTCTGGCTTACTTCGCTCAGCACACTGTTCACCTTTGTCATACTGTTCATGATACTCTCTATTGTCCTAAGGCTGAGTGATGCTCCATAGTGTGGGCAGACCCTGTATTGTTTCCCTCTTCATCTGTCCACAGACATTTGGGCTGTGCTTTCAGTCATTCTGAATAAAGCTTCAGTGAAAAGTGGTGCGCCATCTTGAATTAAAGTCTGGCTGTCCGTGCCCTATGGGTATAACAGCTGCCGTATCACAGGTTCATGATCATTCTGTATGCATATGTTTTTTAACATTTTATTGGTTTATTTTGCCTGTCTATGTGGGAATGTGAGTGTTTGTATGCCGTGGTGTGCACATGAGGCTGGGAAAAGAGCTAATGGGGTGAGGTCTCCCTTATCTTGTGAGTCCTTGGGTGTCAAACTCTGTGCGTCAGGCTCTGTGACAAGTGTGTGCACCCACTGAACCACATCGCTGTCCCTGTGTGGTTTTCTAAGGAGTCACTGTACCGTGTTCATTTTAGGCTGCAGTGTCTTGGATTCCCCAGGTTACACCTCACTCACTCTTTCCCAGCCCCTGGGTACTGAGGGCTTGTCTTATGAATGGTTTTAGGGGCTGTTAAAAGCCCAAATAGAAGGTGACATTTGAAAACATGAAGTGAAGGATGGAGGATGGTTCAGTGAATAAGGGAACACTGGCTGAGCAAGCATGTGAACCCATGCTTAGGCCCCTGGCATTTATATAAAGCTGGGTATGCTAGTAATCTCCTGTGTTCTAGTAACCCAGGCCTTGGGGTTAGGGACAGGGGACAGAGACAGGAGGGTCTCTGAGGCTTGCTGGCTGCCAACCTAGCTCCAGATTCAGTGACAGATCCTGTCTAAAGGGATAGGACAGAGAAAGAAGAATACCCAGTGTGACCCTCGGCCTCTTCATGCACACACACACACACACACACACACACACACACGCACACGCACACGCACACGCACACGCACACGCACACGCACACACACACACAAGAATCCAGGAGCAATATGATGCAGATAACAGGAGACATCCAGGGAAGTGACACTGAACCTAGATCCCCACCAACCAATGTGCAGAGCCTGCTGCCTGGTGGAGTTTTGGTAAGTGCTTGGAATCATGGGTAATTACATGAACTTTTGCCAGATGCCTGGTAAAACCTTCATATGAAATCAATCACTTTTCCTTTGCCAGTGGGCTCAGGAAACACCTCCCCTGAAGCCATGAAGAGTGACAGCAAACAGAGGGCAAGGACTCCAACCCAAACTCAGCTCGTTTTCCCAATAAAGAACAAGTATAGGAACAGAGGATTTTTTTTTTTTTATGTGCTCATAAAAACGATTATGCTTATTTTGAGAATTTCCTGGTTTGAGCCTGGCTTTTATAGACTTATTTCATAAATTGATTTATCTTTTTAACAGTATGTGCATGGACCTGTGTTTTAATTCTAGTTGTGTGTGTGTGTGTGTGTGTGTGTGTTTTCCTGTATCATGCATGAATATCTTTCCAACACTGCTCTTGGAAGTGGCTGGAACTGTACGATGTCCTAGACTCTCTGAAATCCTGTCTGTGTTCTCAGCTGCTGACATTTTTGTCTGAGATTTTCCTTGCCTTGAATATTCATTGACCATTACTGTTGATGCATTTACCCAAATAAACCCCACTTCAGCTTGCTCCTCTGCAGGAAGGGACCAGTGAGGGGCTTTCTGACAGTTGTATATTGGATGCAGGTGACTCTGTGAATGCACTTTCTGTCTGGCTCAGAACATTAACCATAACCCAGCTTCTTCCAAAGGAACTGGAATGAATTAAATTGTTTAATAAAACCTTACTTACCTGGATAAACTCATTTCTATTTTGCATTTAGATCCCCTAATGCACCTTTCCAGATTGTTATTTGTAAAATAAAAAGCTAGACATGTTTACTTAGAAAGCCAAACATAGTACCCTAATCCTGGGTCCCATCCAAATTCATTGCAACATCTTTTTTTTACATTTCCACCAGGTTATGAGCTGTCGTGCATTTCATTTAGCGTGAACTGATAAACTCCCACCTCAGGTCTAAAATGAATGCTTGCTTAGGCACAGGGTTTGCTTCTCCTGGTGTGTTTCTCCCCAAACCATGAACTATTTCCAATAGAGAGAGGCTCAGAGTTGCATGTCCGCAGACTGATTTTAAAACCATGCCCAAGTCAGAAGGCCGTAGCTGGTTTAAGTGTCCCAGATTAAGGGTCCACTTAAAGGTCTGCCTGAGGAAAGTTTGCTCCACCCCTGAAAGATCATTGGGACCTGCAGACTCAATAATCCTTCCCTTCACACTTGCCAAAAGCAGTTCCTGGCACACAGTATGCCCTTCAGTGAATGTTGGCCCAAACAACAGGTCCAATAAACGAATAAAGATGGAGAAGCTCATCTTTCCTCTTTGCCCTTTTCCAAGCCAAATTTTACATCTAAATGCAGTTAACCATATTAGCTCAGATTTTTTACTTAATTGCTTCCACTCTTTTAAAATAAATTTTTATTTCTATTTAAACAAATGAATTACATGCCTGCCTTAATATAAGTACTAAAGATGACATCCGTCTAATTGAGCCAATGTTATTCATTTGGACATGACCGTTTTTAATCTGCTCATAGACCTGTGTTCTGGGAGTCAGCTCTCTGTGTAATAGACATGGACATTTTCCCCCTTGCTTATTATTAATTTTTTTGGGGGGGCAGGTTTAGGGAAATTGGTAGCTAAGCAGTTTTTATAGCTCTTACAATATTCCAGATTTGGGCTCATTACTAAACTTGCTCATATCACACAGGAAGAGAAAAGGGAAGAAAAAATAGAAAGAAAGAAAGAGAGAAAGAAAGAGCCAGACATGATGTCTTTCTTACTCAAAGTTAGCCTGGGCTACATAGTGGTGAGGCTGACCCTGTCTCAAATGAACAAAATCCATGAGGTAGGTACTCCTTACACATCACCCCAATTTTGTAAATGAAGAAATTGAGGTTTTTGAGGCAGTCAATGGAAGGGCACAGAGCTGGAAAGTGTTGGAGGCAGTCTTTGAACCCAGAACTCTTCCCTCCCAGGCTAGGGCATCCACAGGACTGACAGGTACAGTGCCTGTTCCTGGTTAGAGCTGGAGCAAGGTTTCTGTGCATATGCGAATGATCCTTCTCTACTTTCTGAGTAGGCTAGAGACAGAGGCAGAGCAGACATCACAGCGAGCTGAAGAGCTGCTGGCCCAAGCTAGGACAGAAGAGTAAAAGGGCTGAGCCTGGGAGCGCAGACAGGACAACTGGCCTTGTGTCTAACCTGGCTATTGGATGGATGCTGGCAGTGCCAGAAACCTGGTGCTGGCTCTGTTCTTGTTTCTAATTCATAGTCCTGCCTTCAGGGAATTGCCTACCTCTCTTTGGGACTCATTGCTCTAGAGAACACCCAGGTACTGGGCTGAGTGCAACTTTCCCTGACTGTGAGTAACTTGGAGGACCTCCCATCCTTCCCGCAGCAGATCTGGCTGTTTGCTGGGACATCTCTCCCAGTGACCCCCGCCTGCAGATCCACAGTACACCAGTCTTGCCCCCAAAACGTTTGAGACACTTGACATCAAGAATGAAATGCGTGAGGTTTATCAAGTTTTCACGATGACACCTCTGTAAACCCCTTTATGAAGTCACTCAGCGCCAGCTTGGGAACCTCCCCACAGATCGATCGCTGCAACCTCCGGTAGACATGACTAGAAACTCTAAGGGTCAGATATTCCCCCAACCCCAGTGATCACACCCATCCTGGCATTGTTAGTGGGAGGGGGCGAAGGCGCAGCCCGAGTTTCTTTCTAATCAAATTTTCACTGTGCACTCTGACAGGTCTTTAAGTCACTTAAGGGATCTTTTATATGCGAGACACCAACATCACGCAGTAAATCCAACCACAAGCCAGTCCCATATTTTATTAAGTTTAAGTTCAGTGAAAGTGCAGAGCAAACGAGCGCCCCGTGTCTCTCCGTTACATCTGATTTGCGGTTCCCGTAAAAAGGCCCACATGCCGCTGCTTTAGATGTGTTTTGGATTGAAAATAGGATTAATGTGCTAAAGTGTGATTAGAATGGTTAAACACGATTAATTGGAACAGACTTCTGCTGCCCAGGGAGCGCCTCCAGGCTGGCCCTGCTCCAGGTTAGCCAGCGAACAAAGCCTCCCGTGCCTTGCCCCTCTCTTCTCCTCATCGCCAGCCTGTCTCAGGGCAGATTAAATGCAGCTGAGAATGCCGGCCCCGCTGGCTGCAGGCGTCCTCCGGGAATAGGCAGGAACCTCGGGCCGGCCTGGCCGCGGCGGGCCTGGCCCAGCGCTGCGGTGCACTAGGGGCAGCGGGCCAGGTGGCTGGGCTCGGGGTAGGAGTAATTTGGCTTTTTTTTTTTTTTTAATGATCTATTAAACCCCTGAACTTTAATCAAGCAGTGACTATGTTGACGGCTCACATTTACTGGAGGGGCTGAAGGGCAGTTAGGGGCCTGAGCCATGGACAGCGTGGAAACTGCAAGCCAGTGTGGATGGGCAGGAGGTTCAAACACACTTGGACTGTGGACAGCCAAGGCTGCCTGCTCAGGCCTCCAGGGCCTCTACAGTGAGGCCCAGTCACTTCCTCTGAGCTGGTTTCAACTGGAGTCTCCCTAGGGATGTGGCAGCTTTTTCTGGTAAAATCAGGGTGAGAGAATTTGAGAATGCCCTGAATAAAGGTCACCCTGGTAGCATGCTCACCAAATCCACCAGGTTAAGATTTTTTAAAGACTTTCATTCCATGTACCAGGTAGCCTGAAAAGGGGGTCTTTTTCAGCTGCAAAGAAGAAAACATTTCACAAAATTCTAAACTTTAGAAGCATGCTACCACTTATAAATATTATTGATATTAAAGGGAGGGAGAAAATGAGAGAGGGACTATGTGACATGTATAGTGCATGCATATGTGTGTGTCCATACATGTTTGTAGAATATACATGGCATATTTGTGTCTGTGTGTGAGAATCTATGCATGTTCATAATGCTATTATGTATTATATGTATGTGAATGCTTGTGTTTGTGTGGTATGGTTAGTGTGTATGTGTGTTCATGTGTTTGTATTTATATGATGCATGGTATGCATGTCTGTGTGAGTGTATGTATATCCATGTATGTCTATGGGCATGTGCGTATCTGCATAGCATATGGTATGTCTGTGTGAGTGTGTATCTATGTGTGCCCATAGCAGTGTGTGTGTATGTGTGTGTTTGTGTGTGTAGTATCACTGAATGGATGCATGTAATATGTAAAGTGTAGATGTATGTATTCACATGATTCTCTAAGGGTATAGACCAAAGCATAAATTTTATACATACATATATAATTTATTATATCAGCTTATGTCAAAAGAGCAAACTGCCTCTCACCTGAGAGAACTCTACAAAGTGTTTGATTCTTGAGGCTAGTGACTCTGCAGTCCCAATCTGGTGCTGACAACCTGGAAAGTTCTAGAAATCTCTGGTACTTAATCCACAATAGAAGCCTAAGAATGATAATTCTGTTATTAGGGAAAGAATCCGCCACAGCAAGGGCAAGGCTGCTACCAGAAGGTGCTGCCCACACTTGGCATGGGGCTTCACCTATCAGTTAAAGCAACTGGGACAATTTTAGGCTCTCTACTGGAGTTGTGGCCACTTGATAGTAAAATAGTCATCACGGCATGTCTCTGTGAATACGGACGCACCCAGAAGAATCTGTGAAGTGAGTTGCTGAGTGTCATGTCTTTCTAGATGTGTATGGTGTGCATGTGTTTCTTTATGCATGATGTTTACCTGAGTGGTGTCTGTGTGACCATGCCTGTCTGTGGTACATAGATCTGTGTGTAACCGTATGTGATTAGTCTACGTGTCTATCTGTATCTTGGGTTGAAGATTTTTGTGAGGGAAGACAGAGCCCTGGGTGTTTCAGAAAGGGCAGCATTGCCAGGGTACAGCCTTCTGTAGGTTGACAACCTTCCAAGATGTAAGTGAGTCTCCCCCATGAATTAGGGTCTGAACCAGAACACTTGAGAGAAAACAAACATATTGGTAATGAGCATCACACACACATGGTCAGAGGCAGAAACAGAAACATAGAATTCCTTGGATATGAGGATTGCTGATGGAGGTCACTGAGGTCTCTAATAAAACCAGAAGGCAGAGACAAAGCCACACCAGTGGAGGATGGAAGCATGAAGTAGGGATTGTTTGGTGCCTTTCCAGGTTGGGTCTTGTGGGGTGTCATTTGGGATGTGTCTCGTCATTATTGTTTTCATATTATTGCCGTTCTTCTCAGGTATGGGAAGGACTTAGCCCTGAATCCATTAGTTTGTTTGCATCCTGGAAGAGGAGATCCAGAAGGCCAGAAGCCCACCCATCATGGGCACCAGGCAAACCCAATGTCCAAGGATGTTCAAACAGGATCTCTTCCACAAGAACTCAACGAGGAGTATAGGACTGTTGAAGTGAGTGGGAAGGCTGGGGTCTCTCCTCACTCCTTGCAGGGGCCAGCTCTTTCCTGAGCACAGGAAAGATGGCCCAGGAAGATTACCTGTTTCCTCTCCTCCCACCTCAGCAGGCCAGAGGCCACTGAGACCACCTCTGGTCACAGCAACTGGAGGTGCCCTGAGGGAGCTAAGGCCTCTGTGCTCCCCGCAACAGGAGGACCCAGTGCCCAGCATGGAGTGGCATTGCTGCAGATGAAGCACAATGACCTCACCACAGCAAGACACTGTTCTTTGGTTTAGTCTCTGCTCTCCTAATTGCAAAGGACACAGGGTTGGCAGTCTCCCCCATTAGAGGATACCCCACATGCCACTGTCTCCTAACATTCCTGTAAGGGTAAGGGGCTTGACTTCCCTAAAGTCCGAGCCCTAACACAACACACTGGGACATGGGAGCAAGCAGATAGTTTTGTAGATGAGACAGAGGAATGGGGTGATGGAGCAAGAAAAGTCCAAGAGTGGTCGTTGTCATCACTGCTAAGAACAGCTGTGCTCAGTCCCGGGAGATCCTATGATGATGAACAGAACAGGAATGAAACCCACTCAGTGACTCACACCCTGAGAGAGGCTCTTCCAGGATGCAACAAACCTCTACATGTTGAGTGTACCCTTGCTGCAGCCTGCACATGCACCCTAGGCTTTCTAGAAAGTTCTGTGGCAGAAAAGCTGAGATAGTGTGGTAAGCAAAGTCAGGATTAGCTTATCTCAGCCCATGATTAAGAGGGCAGCTAAGGCAAAAAGGTGCTGAGTACCACCATCGTTCAACACAGGTGACCATTACTCCCATCCCTTCCTCCTGCTAGCTGGACTGAGCCTCCTTACTGCTATTATAGGCACCTTTTCCTAGGTGCCTAAAACATCTAGGTAGGAAAGCATGTTTCACAACTGCATTGCTATAAAGTAGGATCCAGTCTGGGCTGATGCATACATATATGTGCATTACTGTGTTCATATTTTCCTTTTGATTCAAAAAATACAGTGGTAGCTTAACCAGTAACATTCTTGTATTGTAAGCACAAGGACTTGAGTTTGGTCCTCTACAACCTACTTTAAAGAGGAAAAAACAAACAAAAAACAAAACAAACAAACAAAAAACCCTGAACATGACATGTGCTTGAAATCCCAGAACTAGGGAAATGGAGACAGAGTCTATGAGTGTCACTTGCCAGCCTCCCTACAGGCTAGCTCTGGGCCAGTGAGAAACGCTGACTCACCAAAAAAGCACAGAGTACCTAAAAGAAAAAAAATCATTGCCCACTGCTCTCCATGTGCATACATACCACACACACACACACACACACACACACACACACAGACCCAGAGTTGCAATTAAAGCATTTTTATGAGCTTTTGGAACAGCACTACTATGATGAGTGAAGCCAGCCTGATCCTACCACTCACAGAATGACCCCATGACCTGCCCGATGGTGCTCAGGGTTTGAGCTCTCCTATCCCTCTACTCCCCTCCTCTTGCCTCCTCCCATTTGCCTTCAAGCTGAGACTAGGTCCATGGAGGAAGTGTTATGAGGGAACACTGGGGGGGGGCGGACTGGTCATGCCCTTCTTTGCTTCCACCCAAACAGCTTTTCTATGGTCCCGCTTTGTGCGCCAGTCACATGCAAGTTGAAAGATAAGTTTCTACCATTAGAAAATAATACTGGGCTAGGGATGAAGTTCAGTGGAGAGGATGGTTACCTAGAATGCAGGACTCCCTAGGTTCCATTCCCAGCACTACAAAGAGCAGAGCATATTGGTACATGGTACATACTTCTAATCTCAGTGCAATAAAAATGGTGGCAAGAGGGACAGAAGCCGAAGTCCTGGGCTGCGTGAGACCCTGTGTCACTTCATAATTTGCACTAGTGGCAAGTAAGAGCAGTGGTGGAGACAGGGCCCACCTTCCCAGTACACCTAGGGACTCACCATTCTTTTGCCAATCTGATCTAAGTCTTTGGTTGGCTCCACATAATTCTTACAATTCAATACAAAAGAGAAAACCCACAAAAAGCTTAAGCGATGGGTTTATGGTGACTGATCACTTGAAGTTGGTGGGAGCTTGACTTTCTGTGGGATCTCTGCAGAACTTCACCCAGAAGCTGACAAAAATGAAACAGGATCCAAGTCTCTACAACACTGCCAACCTCAGTCCACTGGAGCCTGGAAAAAGACACTCACTACTTGTCAGAGTGGAAATCCCAGTGGGCTTCCCCCACTGTCCTCTGCATAGCTTTTCTCCTGAGATGGATGATGGGCTCTGGTCGGGATTGCATCTGAAGTAAGGCAAAGGGTGGGGGAAATAGCAAGAAAAGGAGTTTTATATATATTTAAAGTACCCAACTTGTCTTTGTGAGTCTGAAGACCTATTCCAGAATAATAACTCACATAAGAACCTCAGGGCATCTGTCCTTGGAGTCAGCCCAGAGCTCTGTCCTCTGGGCTACATTTCTCCTCTTACTTCAGAAGCAAGACTCTGGTCCATGGCTATGCCATGAGGACCAAGGTTCAGTAGGGAGAATTTGATTCCACTGTACTCTGGACCACAGCACTACAGAAGCCCAACTGCCCGGAGGTTGAAGAACTTCATCAAATCCAGTTGTGTGATAGCATTTGTTTTGTGCTGAGGTCCTGAGGGTTCATTAAGGAAAAGCACACTTTCAAATGGGCCTGGCCAAGTTCAACGCATGTTTTCCCTAAGGATCCAGGCATGACAAAAAGAAGGCCTGGGAATCAGCCAAGTGGACCTCTCCCAACTCTGCGTAGTCCAGGCTCTGCTAGACCCACCCCAGTCACTGAGGTTCACAGGGCTCACTCAGCATGGGGCCTCATAGCTTCAGGAGAATGTCAGAAGCTTCGACGGGGTCTGTAGATGGGAGGGTCTATTCTGTCCTCCTTTTCTGTAGACAGAAGTGGTGCAAAGCAAAACTGCTTTATCAGGAAAATTCAGATGTTTTTCCTCATCTGATCCCAGCCACTTTATTGGACATGAGAGGTCCCCTCCCCGGCAGCTCCTGTACACCACAGGGGTTCTGGCCATATTCTCACATGACAAGTAGAGTAGAGACATTTTATTCACAGATTCTTCTTTGGACACAGTTGTATTTGTTGGGGTCAGTCCAGTAAGGCAGAATTAATGGGATATTAATCAGCCTTCTGGTCAACTCTGTTGTCTCTCCCACCAGAGCAGATCTATTTCAGAGTAGATAAGTCTGCCTGAGACCATGTGGAGGCTGCGGCCCCTCTTCAAGGAAGACAGATTCTGTCAGGTTTTGGATGAAGGGTCCCAGATTCTCCCTCCCCACCCCCACCTCATCCACTCATTCTTGTCTCTTTGGTTGTTCTGGGAATGAAGGGCTCAGCGGGGAGTCATTGGCCTCTGTAAGCCCAGAGAAATCATCAGCAATGAATGTCTTGCATTGTGTGAGGACATCCCCATGAAGTAATAAATTCAGGGTCTGATGGTCAAGGTGTGGAAGGTCTCTGCCCTTCTCTTGCTGTGCTGAGCAATGAAGCCACTGTGGACAGAAGGGCTCATGGGGTTCTGGGATGGGAACCAGCTTTGTGATGTGGCCAGGCCCCTCTCTCCTGACTACAAGTTTGCCCTCATTTGGTCAGTGGTTTATAGAAATCTGCTGCAGGCAGCTACCAGGTATTTCCACCAGGGGTGAGGAACACAGAGGAGGGTGACAGACAAAACCAGGTTCCTGGGGCAGGGAGATAGCTTGTCAACATTCCATGCTTCCTTTTCATTCCTCAGAGAAGAATGGGGTCAGAGTCCTTCTTAAAGCATCTCCACATGACTCCCCCAGCATGGGACAGACGGTTCAGTGGGTTTTCAGAACTTAGATAAAAAAGGAGTGTGATGGCATGTGCTATAATCCCAGCATGGTGGGATAGGACGTAGAGACAGGCAGATCTGGGAAGCTTACATGCCAGCTAGATTTGCCAGTGGACAAAGTGCCAGGCCAATGAGAGACCCTGTCTTAAACAAAACAAGTGGAGGGCCCCTGAGGCATGACACACAAGGCTGTCCTCTGATCTTCACACATGTGTGCACACACATGCATCTGTACACACATGTGCACCAAACCACACATTAACTAACTCTCTCTTATTTACCTCACAAGCTCTTACTGGGATTTTTCTGAGCTCCCCACATGATTTCAGGCATTAGAGACACAGCAATTAGATGGAGAAAAAGCATCAGACACACAAGTCAAATAAACAAGCAGACAGCATAACCACATGGTGGGTGAGGTTGTATATGCTACAGCAAACACAGCACATTATAGTGTGAGTGACAGTGGGTGTTGCATCACATTATAAAGTTATACATATTATAAAAAAAGAAAGAAAGGAAGGAAGGAAGGGTAATGTGGCATGCTGGAAAGGGAACAATTGCAGCCTTGATGGTTGGGGTAAAGCTCCCTAGAAGGTGCTATTTGGGCAAAGACGCTAAGCAAATGAAGAGATAAGTTCATGAATCTGGAGAAGGCTTTATGCAAAGCCCTGTGGTGATCAGTGGGGCCGGCAGGTTTGAGAGAGTTAAAAGATCAGTAAAGCCTGAGTTGGAGGAGAGGTAAGAGTGAAATCAAACCCAGGGTGATGATGAAACCAGCTAGACCCAAGTTCTGAAGCCTTCATGTGAGCTCTGCCCTTTCTCTGTGAAGAGAAAGATAAACACTAACCCAGACACAAACCCTTCAATCTACAATGGTGACCAAAGATAGATATGAAAGATACGCTGGTGCAATAGTGGCACAGAGGTTGTGGGAGTAACCAACCAATATCTGATTGGAATTAAGGCCTGCTCCATTAGATGATGGAACCCAGACCCACCACTGCTTGGGTGGCCAAGAACCTAAGAGGAGATAGGTCTGGGACCTAGGGGAAAGCCAAACACCTCTGCTGCTAAAGGAATGTAGAAATAAAATGATTCCTAATGACATTCTACTATACGCATAGGTACATGCCTTATTCAGGCATCATCAGAGAAGCTTCCTTCTACAGCAGATGGGAATAAATACAGAGACTCACAGCTAGACAGTGTACAGAGAGTGAGAGACAGCTTGGAACACTCAGCCCTCCCCTTGGGGATCAGGAAACCCTGAAAAACAGGTGAGTGGAAGAGCATAAAACGCATAAAGTACATGTTCATTTGTCCTATTCTGATCATCTTTAGTTTATTATTATTTCTTATTCTGATCATTTTTAGTTTATTATTATTTCTTAGATGCCTGTCTGTTTTCTAAAAAGAGACAGAAATGATGGAGGTCATAGAACATCCTCAGGGTGTAAGGAGATGAGATGAGCTAACAGAAAGGAAAAGGGTGTGATGATAATTCAAGGGTATCCCCCAAGCCAAGGGAGCTCCATGCTTTCATGTCCCTTTCTTCCTCGCCAGATCTTGGTGACAAGTATCTAAGACACAGATGCTTTGAGGACTGAGGGGGTCTCACACACAAGGTACCTACCCTGCACCTGATACATACAGAGGAAGGCAATTGGGTCCTGGCAGGACGCAACAGTACCAGCAAAAGCCCAAGCTGAGGGGACTGTGGTGTGGTGATCCTGGATTGTTATTAATGGCTCAAAACAAGCAGAATCTCCAGGGGGGGGGAATGTTAGGCTTTAGGAGGGAAAACTCTCAATAGAGTTTGTTTTTCTCTTAAATGTGAAGCAATGGCTGAGGGTAGAACAGACTGGAATTCCTTTAATATGATTGTTATTTTTAGGGCTGGGAATCAAAACCACTACCCTATGTGTTCATCAAGCACTCTACCACTGAGCTACATCTCCCACCCTTTTATAGCAAGAACTTTTGCAGGTGAGGCCTCTTCCCAAAGGTGCAGACACCAGGGGTCCAGGAAAGGCTATATTTCAAGGGGCAGAGTTGAAGGCAAGACCCTGAGCCCTCTTAAGGACTAGGTACAGAATAGGCCAGAGTGAAGGCAGCCTGCTCCTGCAGAAAAGCCTTCTTCAATAGATAAGCATGAACACCTGGGGACATCACAGAAGCCCCTGACTGAGACAATAGCTCATGGATCTGATGAGTTCTACCATGCTTGACAGAGATGGGCTGAGCCTTACTGTGGGACCTTTATTCCAAGTGGTCTACTTGGAGTGACAGTGGCTTTCTGACCTCTCCCTATTATTCCCTTAGATTAAAGCTAAGTCTGTGTATTTCCATTTTAAAAATACATCTTTTGTTCCTACCATCAATTATCTTTTCTCCAAGGGTTGTTCATATCTCTGGTCTGCACATGACTGGTTTAGCAGTACCTTAGGATGTCTATGATTAACACAGAGGAAAACAGCCAGTATGCCTGCAGACTCTAGCTGACTTAATAGTCCACAGCAAGTACCACTACCTCAGATTCTCCGGTTTGCCAAACAAAGATGGTTCTCATCTATGCTCTCTCCAGTTCTCTCAGATCAGAAGACAGACCCTCTAATACTCAGAGTCTCAGGAGAATGCTTGAACTTTCCTTAGGTAGACGATCCTGAGTTGGGTACAAGGTAGGGTGACCAACTTTCCTTGTGCCTTGGGCAGACAGCTGTAGAATTTCCATAATCAGCAGTGCTAGGAAAGGGAGTTTGATCATCCTAACACAATAATCACATGTCTCTTTTTCTATATTTGCATTAGCAGGCAGAGTTAACTGTTCCTGGCTGATTTTCCCTGGCTAATCCATCACTATCAACTCCTTAGAGAAAGCAAGGATAAGAAATGAAAGAATTTGTCTGTGGTTAATAGCAGAAGTGGTTTACCAGAAAGAATATACAGATACAGTTAGATCCAAGGTAAACAGGGTCTTATTTTATGAATATTCTCACCCTGTACCCAGAGGTCAAGATGCAGAAGAGCTGCCAGGCAGTATCAGCTACAAGAATCCAGTGTTCTCTTAGTCATCTCTGCCCAACTGTAACAAATGGCCCAAGGCACATTTTTACAAAGTAAAGGTGGTCTTCGTAGAACTCAGTTTAGAGGTTCAATTGGTCTCATTGCTTTGACTTCTGGGTTGATGGCAATGACAGGATTATGTGTGTAAATGAGCAGTCACATCTTGGACTAGGGAGTGAAAGATGGAGGAAGGGGGAACCCACGGTGCCCTCAGAGGGCACACCCTTGGTGACCCAAAGGTCTCCCACAATGCCTCACTTCTTAGAGGCCGACAACAGCAAATAACCTTAGAAATTAACAACACTTCCAGAATACTCGCCCTGTGGACCAAGCCATCCCAGATAGGCTTTGGAGTACCCAAGTTATATTCAGGGAATAAGGACTTTTAGTCTCAGACCTGATGGTTAATCTATCCCGAAGGCCTGGACTGGCAAGAGAAAGGAACAAATGGTAGACTACTGAGGATCCAGCATCTCTCTTCAGTACTGGGTCTTAGGGTTGAGTTATGAGCTAAGGGGTTGAGAGATTACACCCACCTCTGTGAGAACAAGAGAACACACTGTGAGGAAGCATGGGGTATGGAAACTGCTAAGTTGGGTTTGGTCAGTGCCTCTGGGCCCAGGGGAGGCAGACAATGATCTGTGGACAGTGTGTGAGGCTGCCCAGTCAGGACTTCTGAGACTCAAGGCTCCCACACACTGCTATCTGTCTCTTAGGAACTGCAGCTGTTCCCAAGAGCTTGCACTTCAGTGGGATCATCATTCAAGACACTCCCCATGTCAGAAACCCAGCCAAATACTTAAAATTCTGTTTACTCACTGTTGGGTGTGTTATTGCCTGTATATAATCCCAGCACCCAGAAGGCAGAGGAAAGAGGTATAGCAAGTTGAAGGCCAGCAGTGTAGCTGGAGTTACATAGTTAGATGATGTCTTAAGAAATAAATGAATATTTAGTAAAAAGGAAAAATGATTTATTTATTCACTTCAATAAACCCTAAATCTGAATGTACCACTAAAAAAATATCTTTTTTTGGCTTCTTGAAACAGGGTTTTTTGTTTTTGTTTGTTTGTTTGTTTATTTGTTTGTTTGTTTGTTTGTTTTGTGTGTGTGTAGCAGCATTGGCTATTCTGGAACTTGAGTTGTAGACCAGGCTGGCCTTGAACTCAGAGATCTCCCTGTCTCTCCCTCCCAAGTGCTGGAATTAAAGGTGTGCACCATCACTGCCTGGCCTAAAAGACACTTTTAATGAGAAAAAAAAAGCCTGTTATCTAACAGTGAGAATGACCATGTTTTACACTTTCACAAGAGCCTTTAATGTCTCACTTGATAAAGACAGGAATAGTCAAGGCTGTTTCCCCATTCTTTAGCTTCTGCAGAGTTACATTGATGGAAGTATGCAAAGAAATCCAGTTTTCACAGGGCGGGTCAGGCTGAGCTCCACTGTCCTTGGTTTGGGTGAGCTCACCAATATTTGACAAGTGTTAGTTTCTTTAGAAGCTTTAACACACAGCCAAGAATCTCACTTTCCGTTCTATTAAAAGCCCTTGGTTTGTCTTCAGTTCTGCACAGATCTGTCATGTTTCAATGGCATCCAGCCTTAGTCACTCAGAGGACCCTGATGATGTTACAAAACACTCTCATCATTAATATGACTACATTCACTTCTTTTCCTTCCTTCCTTCCTTCCTTCCTTCCTTTCTTTTCTTTTTTTTTCAAGACAAGGTCTCACTATGTAGCTCTGGCTGTCCTGGAACTCACTATGTAGAAAAGGCTGCCCTCAAACTCACAGAGACCACCTGCTTCTGCCTCCCAAATGTAGAAATTAAAGGTGTGTGCTACCACATTCTGCACCTCACTCACTTCTTGAAAGTCTGTAAGAATTCAGAAGCTCTGTGATTATGAATACAAATTTATTAAAACTGAAACTTCCTGTCTTAGTTAGGGTTTTTATTACTGTGAAGAGACAGCATGACCAGAGCAACTCTTTTAAAGAAAAAACGTTTAATTGGGTGGCTTACATTTTCAGAGGTTTAGTCCATTATCATCATGGTTTTTAATGTGATGGCATGGATGCAGACATGGTGCTGGAGTCAGAGCTGAGGATTCTACATCTTGATTTGCAGGCAACAGGAAGCAGTCTGAGTGTCGAACTGAGTGAAGCTTCAAAGCCCACCTCCACAGTGATACACTTCCTGGAATAAGACCACACCCACTCCAACAAAGCCACACCTCCTAATAGTGCCAACCCCATGAGATTGTGGGGCCCAATACAGTCAAACTCCCACACTTCCCTTGAAAAGTTGAGTTTTTACTGGTCATGATGATTGTTTACTATTTCTCAGAAAAGAATGGTGTCAACCCTTTCATGTCTTGGGCAAATGTTTCCTTGGAAGAGCCATGAGTCCATCACCTATTGTTCTGAGATTGCACAGAGGGACAGCAAGGTGACTCAGGCTACAGGTATATGCTGATAACCCTGACAACACAACTTTGATGCTCAGGACCCACATGGTGGAAGCAGAGGACCAGGTCCTGAAACTGTCCTCTGGCCTCCTCACATGTGCTCTGACAGGTGAGCAGGAACACACACACACACACACACACACCCCAAACAAACAAACAAGCAAGCAAACAAATAAATGTAATAAAAATGTTTCTATGCAGAAAGCAGCCGGTTCAACTGACAGCCCCAGCCCTGTCTCTTACTGGCCCTGCACCCACACTCCCCAGTTTCTCACATGGAATGGTACAAAGATCGGTCATGAAGGGGCAGGACCTAATAAAATTAATGAAAGATATGGCTCCAAGGACAGACAAAATGACCTCTCTAGTTTCTGCTTGGCTAGAGATGATGGCTGCCACTCCTGTTCAGAGCCTGCCAGGCCTCACACCTGGACACCTGCATTCTACTCACCATCAGTGCCAAAGTCAGCACAATGAAAAAAGCAAATGCTGGCTTGCTTTTGTCTTGGAGAGTTTTGCCTGAGCAAGCCTGGCAAGGGTCTCAGGTCCCTCCAAGGCCTGTGGGTCACAGTCTCAAAGTCACTATTGGTATTGGTTATGGTCAACCACTGTGGTGAACTGTCTAATAGAGACAGCTTAAGGGAATGTGCTGACTCGTTTTTATGTCAGCTTGACACAAGTAAAGTCATCTGAGAGAAGGAAAATCAATTGATGAATTACCTTCATAAGATCAGGCTGTAGGCAAGCCTATGGGCATTTTTTAAATTAGTGATTGATGGGGAGGGCCCAGCCCATTATGGGTAGCACCGTCCCTGGGTTGGTGGTCCTGGGTTCTACAAGAAAGCAGGCTGAGCAAGCAATGAGGAGTAAACCAAGAGGAAGCATCCCTCTATGACCTCTGCATTAGCTCCTGCCTCCAGATTCCTGCCCTACATGCGTTCCTGTCCTGACTTCCTGTTATGACCAACAGTGATATGGAAGTGTAAGCTACATAAACCCTTCCCTTCCCTTCCCAACTTGCTTTGGTCACAGTGTTTCATCACAGAAATAAAAGCTCTAGTTAAGACAGGGAATAAGTATAATCTTGGCTCATGGTCTCAGAAGGCTTAGCTCATAACTATCTGAGGAAAATATGACAATGGGAATGTGTGGCAGAAAAGCTTTTTCACAGTGGACAGAATTCTAGTAGAGAAAAAGACAGAAGGGGGCCAGGTATAAGACACCCTCCCAAAGAACCCATTCCCATTGACAATTTCCAGCAAAGTCCCCACCCCAGGATGTCCTTCTGGATGCTGTGAATATGCTTTATTATTGTTGATTAATAAAGAAGCTGTTTTGGCCAATGGCAAAGCAGCTTAGAGGCAGGCAGAAAATCTAAGCTGAGATAAAGAAGAAGGGCAGAGTCAGGCAGAAGCTGCAGGCTGCCTCCCAAGGAAACAAGATGTAATGGACACAGGTAAAGCCACAGAGCCATGTGGTAATACATAGATTAATAAAATGGGTTGAATTAAGTTATAAGAGCTAGTTGGTAATGAGTATGAGACATAGGCCAAACAGTTTGTAATTAATATAAGCCTTTCTGTGATTATTTGGGACTAAGCGGCTATGGGACTGTGGGTCTAGACCAGAAACTTTTGGCTACACCCCAGATTTCCAGAACCTTCCAAAATAGCTCCACTAGCTGAGAAGAAAGCATTTGAGGATGTCTAGTAGTCAAATAATGACCAGATGCTGTGGCTCTGATGTTGCTCTCCCAAGCCCAGATCTGTTCCCTGCCACTCCCCGGTTAGCATTCTCCTGGCTGGGATCCCTGTGGGACCCTGATGATCCTGCTCTCTTGCAGCAACCGAGAGCCAACATTCCTGCTCTGTGTCATAGCTCCTCTGATATCATGTGTCTCTCCTACTCACAAGCTTATAGATTTGATGGGTTCATGGTCAGGTTCTTCTACAGAAAGTGGCCTTGGATGCTCTCTCTGCACTTCAGTTTTCGTTCCTGTTAAATGAAGGAAGAAGGCACCTGCCTGTGAGGTTGAGAGTCAAGGAGGAAAACTACATAAATGTGCAGTCCCAGGGAGGATCCCCCAAGGCTCTGCCACCACCCATATGACCCTGGGAATCTAAATGAGCTCACTGACCTCCATGAGTTCTCTGTGCATGCTAGCAGCCTCCTTGGGCTTCGGGGGTTCTCTTAAGGTCTGGGATACCACAGCAGTTATCTTTCTGGACAGGGAGTGGTGGAGGCAGGTTTGAGTGTGCCCTGGGGATAACCAACACATCATGCTGACAGCCTCCTTGGACATTAACAGCCCAATCAGAGCTGCACTTTCCACAACAGCTCTCAGGACAAATCAAGGGGTGTTCTGAGAGCTTTGGTGACCTTGTTGGGACAAGACATTACTGAACAAGAGGCTCCAGAACCCATACTTCCTGGTGTGACCTAATAGAGTGGACTGTGCTCCATGATCAACTCTTAGCCTCCATTGCCCTCTGGATCCATCCCTAATGAAGTGTGGTGCCCCTCCCTTGGCTCCACTCTGGTTCTGAAACACTCCGTTTTCACCACATCATTAATTCCTGGCAGACAGAATACTCCCCAACATAGCAAGCAAGACCAGTCCCCTTGGCTCAGGGACAGGCTGAGCCTGAGTACTGAGGAAGCTCTAAGCCCAAGCAAACATGACCCCTAGGGCCATCTTCTGATAATATATCACCACACATACCCCTATCAGGTGTCTTGCTACAGAAGGGTGACACATTTTCAACTTACTCCTTTTTTGCAAAGCTGGGAAGGTAGAGAGAGTTAGTCAGGAAGGCCAGGAAAATGCCTGTGTGGCTTATAGAAGTAAAGGGAGATCATCAGGGGCCACAAAGTTCCTAATATACAAGTTACTGGATGCTGGACATCCTCAGGGACTGCTGAGTTCCTACCTCACAGGATGCCTGGATATTGTTTCCAGCAGCCAATATGGAGGGCAGAAATAGTGCAAACAATGATTATGTCATACCAGGCCTCACTATGGCTGTCTTGAGCTGTGGGCTGCTAACCCAGGCTTGGAGCTCAGCTCATAGGTAGGTGTTAAAGTCAACTTCCTAGCCTGCCCAGAGAGGAAGAAGGGTACAGCACATGCAGAATCCCACTAGCCCTCAGAAGTTTTAGATTTCATCATCACCACAATACAGAGTGAGGCACCTTGCATCTGCTTTTCAGATTGCAGGAGCTTCTTGGATCCTATGGTCACACAGGAGCACAATATAGATCGGGGAACTGAGCACAGGTCAACAGGGAGGCAGCGGCCTTGGTCTTGCCAAGCATCTTCTCAATCAGCTATGGGGTGTAGAAGCATCACACTCCTAGAAGGCTGGGCCGCCAGGACCACCATCTATGATGCCTTTGTATGATCCCTTCTCCATTCATCTGACCACATTTAAGCCTAACTGATGACAAGGATCTCCACCTTGGTTATAGGAAGAGTTTTCACTTAGAGCACACCTAGGAAAACCATCAATGGAATGTTGTCTGCAAAACACAGGATTCAGGGGGTGCAGGTAGATGCTTCGTTTGGAGGTTGATTCACTGCTATGGAGTAACAAACCAGGACCGAAAAAGTTCCATTTTCAAATGGGTAAAACACAGAAGCAAACACAGTGATATTTTGGATGCTTTCTCTTATTACTGAATAGAGCTCCATGTTTTTGTAAAACCTGGGGTTGCTTATCTCAAGTCCACATCACCCCTAGAAAAGCCATTCTAACACTTGTCATGCTTATTCAGTCTTTGACAAAGCACTGTTAGAAGCTTCTAAAACCGAGAAGTTATTATGAAGTTTTTAGAGACTGTAGAGACTGTGTAGAGTTTCCTGGTGCTCCTGGTCCATTTCCCCACAGTCAGCGTTTCATGTTACCCTGGCACATTGATCACAGCTAAGAAACTAGTGTCAGAGTTCTGCCCTAAATGAAATCAAGGCTTTATCCAGACTTCTTCAGCCCTCTCTGCTAACACCCTTTTATTTCCCATGATCCCATCTAGGGAACCATCTATGTGTGATTGTCATGTTTCCCTTGGGTTGCCTGCTCTGTGACTCAGTCTCAATCAACTTCCTCCCTCCCTCCCTTCCTTCCTTCCTTCCTTCCTTCCTTCCTTCCTTCCTTCCTTCCTTCTTCCTTCCCTTCCTCCCTCCCTCTCTCCCCCATCCCTTTCTTCTTTCATTCCATAGCCATTTTGAGGAGCAGTGATAATGTGTTTCATGTAGCATTCCCATTTGGAATCAGATTGATTCTTCATATTCTTCATTAAGAGGAAGACAAGCCGAGGCAGGAGTCCTCACCACATGCTGTGAACATGGCCTGTCTGATGCACTGACTTTGACCCTCAGCCAGGGTGCTGTAGTTCAGTCTTCTTCAGTCCTCTCCCCTGCTGTTGGCTAATGCTCTTGTACATTGTAAAGATTTGCCACTCTAACTGGTTTAATAAAATGCTGTTGGGCCAGTAGCCAGGCAGGAAGTACAGGCAGGGCGACCAAACTAAAAGAATTCTGGGAAGAGGGAGGGTGGAGTTGGGAATTGCCAGCCAGAAGCAGAGGAAGCAAGATGAAAATGCCACACTGAGAAAAGATACCCAGCCAGATGACTAAACATAGAGTATGGATTAATTGTAAGAGCTAGTTAGTAATAAGCCTGAGCTATGGGCAGAGCATTTATAAGTAATACTAAGCCTCGGAGTCAATTATTTGGGAAGTGAGTGCCGGGTATTTGGGAGTTGCTGGTGGGACAGAAACTTTTGATTACATTCTCCTCATTCTGCACTTGAAAAGAAAACCATAAGCATGGTGTTCACACCCCAGAACCAGGGCCCCCTTCCTGTCTCAGCAGAGGATCCTGCCTCTCCTTCAACCTCCATTCACGCTGACCTGTTCCTTCATTCTTATCAGCTTGCACTGTTGGGTGTTTATTTTCTACTTCAGGCTTCAACTCAGTAATACATGCCGTAGTTCCATTACTCAGATTGTCCTGGCTCTACCCACCAGGACTTCTTCAGGCCAATTCAAAGCAGTGGTTTTGGCTATGGAGTTGGAGTCTGAACAGTGTCTATTCCCACAGAAGGTGAATTCCTAACAGTCACAAACAGTGTACAAGGGGACACAGAATAATTAACCCAATAATCAGTCACCTTTATATTCACTAAGCTTCTTGTGTCTGTATATTATTTCACTGAGGAGACAGTGTAGTTATATAACTTTTGTGGCTTTCTTTATATAAACACTGAGTTGAGCACTTTGGAGCATTTTTACATGTGTGTTTATTTCCAACTTCACTCTTGCTGCAGAATCATTTTCTATAGGGGTTTGTGCTGCCACCCACAGTGCACATAAGTTACTAAAGCTATTACTGTAAAACAGGCAAACAACAGTGTAAATTAAGACATTAGAGGTGCACTCACTCACATACAACCCACATGCATATACATGCACACATGCATGTACACATACATATACACATGGATTCAGTTTCCTTCACATTTGTGTCAAGCTGGCGGTAAATTTTCCCACTGGGTCTGTGCAACGAGGGGTTGACCAGATGGTCAGTTTTTCCAGGGCTGCTCCTGTTCTGACCTGTCACAGCTCCACTTGTGGCTTATGAACAATAACATGTAAACCACAAATAAATCTTTGCTTTTATGCAACACTGAAGATAAAATCCAGGCTCTGCAGATACTCCACAAGCATCCTCACATTGAGCCACACCCCAAACCCTAGGAACAATTTACAATAAAAACCTCTGTACTTCTTGTAGAAAAAAAAAAAACACTATTTCTCTGGGAAGACACTGGAGTCACTACATTATCTCTACAGGCACCAGGTTTCCATCCATCAAGCATCATACTTAGTGCTTAGCATCCCAAATTTATTTGTCCTGACCACTGCCATGGGCTGTGAAGAAGACTGTATTGGCATGTCCACTGTGAAGAAGGGAGTTTGGGGCTTGCCTCAGGCTCGTCATCTGTCCTCCATTCTGCCTCCCACACCAGGGAGCTGGCTGCTGACTGATATGTTGGTTTTCTCAATCAACTCTTGTGCACTTCGTAAGGTTGGGGTCTGCGTTTTCCTCCTCACCACCCAGCACTGACCTTGGCACATAGAAGGTACTCAGCATAGTCCAGATGGCCCACTGAAGCAGAAGAGAAAGAATAATTGAGAGACAAGCACTAAAAAAGAAACAAAAGCATCCAAAGCTAAAGGCAAAACTTATTGAGACTCTGTTAGGCAAGCAAGGAGAACCAATGGACAGAGAAGTTATGGCCTCAGTGCAAACCTTGCTTCACTGGCTGACTCTGTCTAGTCTCTAACCCATGAGGTCTCCTTCCTTGGTTAAAAAATAATACAGCCTCTGGCCAGGGAGATAGCTCAGGAGGTAAGAGCACTTGCTGAGCAAGCAGCAGGACCTGAGTTCGAATCCTCTGAGCCCACTTAAAAGGCTGATTGGATGTACCTGTAACCCTAGTCTTTGAGGGACAGAATCAGAGTTGACTAGCTGCCAGTCTATCGAGAAACCGTGTTTTAAGAGAGCAACAACACCCAGCATCGTCCTCCGGCCTCAGTGTGTGCATTTGCACATATCCCCTCCCCTACACACAAATAAACAAATATAATTAAAACTTTAAAGATTTTACATAGTCTTGCCCACTTCAAAGGAGCTGCCAGCATTAGCTAGGTAATGAGTAGATCTCATCCCCAGCAGGTTACAGGTATCCAATAGGTAGGTGTATCCAGAAAACAAAACAATTTACTGGCTTAGTGGCCTGGGGGTCCTCGCTGGTCTCCTCATTTGCATTAAATGGGATATGAAAACATTCCCAAAGGTACATGATGAGAGTGGACACTTAGAGGTGGATGTTCCCTTAGCAGGCTTCTGGACAATAGCAAGGGTTCTGTGGAGCTTGCCTGAAACGTAGTGCAGTCACTGTGGCCTACTGTCCACCTCTTCCTCAGAGAAGCTTAGAAGGTTTGATTCTCTAAAAGATCAAGTAAGAAATGCAGTCAACCCCAACCAACCACAGACTGTCCCAGTTCAGCACACAGTCACACGATGGGGGGTTGTGGGGGGACCAGGCTATGTCATAGCTCAGGCAGGGCTGAGCTCCTTCTGGGAGTCACAGGCACTGCTGACAGCCACCTTTCCATCTGATCTTCACAGAATTCACAGAATTGCTCACACCCATCACTTGACAGTGCACAGATGAAGTCTCTGTCACCTGAACCCAAGGTAGCTTAGCACCTGCTACCCCCCTGCTGTGTGATCTTACATGTGCCCCCTAACCTCTCAGAGTTTCATTCTCTGTCAAGTGGTTAAGATGTACCTTTTCCTGAGTGGGTTATTTGGGCTCATGTGTGAGGGATATCAGCTGGTGCCCAGCACTGAGAAGCCACCAGCAGTAGCTGTCATTGCCGTGGGCCTGATGACATGCAAGCCTGGCAAAGCTGTCTTCACTAACAGGTGCTAAGTGGCAGATGTGCAAGAATAAATGAGCACATGATTGAATAATGAACATAATGAATAATAATGAGCATCATCCAGGCCCATAGGTTCACCCTCTTCCCTTCTCCATCTCTCTGCTCTTGCTGGGCCCATGTGGCCACTTTCCCTCACAGTGCTCACTGGCTTGGTCGTCTACTCCTCTGTACCTAGTCCTCTTAGCTGTTTTCCCCTACAGCTGAGGGACGTGGCAGTGTCTGGCCAAGAGCAGAACACTGAGTAATGATTTGTCTCCCTGTCGCCCAGACCCTAGTGGCGCCACAGGATCCCCACCATCCTTGTGTCCTCACCCCAGGGACATACTTCAGAGTAGAGCTGAAAAAGTCAGGGGAGGCTTGGCGGCTGGATAACCCTGGGAGGGACGTAGAAGCATTATCTATAGTGTCATGTCAACTGGAGATTTAGCCTCAGATCCTGACTTGAGCGTGAGGAAACGGGGCTGGACGGGGGCCGCTTCCTGCCAGACGGGTGTCCAGACGTGTCGGGGACGGGATTGGTGACAGGCAGCAGGCTCAGTGGACAGGCAGTGTTGCTGCTGATGCTGTACAGGCTTGGCTGGGTGAGGCTGAGGAGCCTGTCGAGGGCCAGGGATGCAGATAAGGCTTCTGTGGCCTTGTGGCTGGGGCATCCTCCTACCTAGGAGATTCAATCCTGAGAATCTCAGTCTCCAGGCCTTGTGTCTATTCCCCTCTGTGCCATTCTGTTTGGTCCTCCTGTAGGGTGGCTTTAGAAGGTCAAGGCTTCTGGAATAACTCTACAGCCTGTTTAAATGTGCCTGAGCATTGCCCCCAGCAGCTGCTCTGAGCTGTAAGATACCCACTTTCCTTAGGACAGTGGTTCTCAACACGTGGGTTGTGACCCCTTTTGGGGGGTTGAATAATTCTTTCACAGGGCTTATCTAAGACCACCAGAAAATGCAGATATTTATATTTATAGTATGATTCATAACAGTAGCAAAAATACAGTTATGAAGTAGCAAAGAAAATAATGTTATTGTTGGGGGGTCTCCACAACATGAGGAACCGTGTAAAGAGTCAAACCATAGGAAGGTTGAGAAGCACTGTCTTAGGACATGTGTGATAGGACAACAGAAATGGGAGATGATACAATTGCAGCCTTGAGGGAGTGTTTGTCTGGCTTAGGTCATAGCTGGTAAGCTGGGCATCTGTCCAGAGCCTCGTTGGTTTGGTTGGAGCAGACCTGGTGTGGTTCCCACATTCAGCAGGAGGTGAGCGACTACCCTCTGCAAACCCCAGCCCATGGACAAAATGAAGACTACTTCATACAGTGAACAAACTTCCAATTGTGAAAGACCCACCCTCCGGAAAGTCCCCACACATCAAAATACCCGAAAGGCCATGCTGCAGCTCAGAGCTGAGCCTGCTCACCAAATCATGAATGGGCCAATGCCTAACAGCCAGCCACACCATTCCCCATCTCTTCAGCATTTGATTTTTTACAAGAACAAAAAAATACCCATTTTCAATCATGTTCCACTTAAAATGCCAATGTTCACATACTTCAACTTTGCCCACCCCCCCT
>PVIH01017313.1:0-42290 GCA_004025045.1 Sigmodon hispidus | reverse complement strand
TTTTTTTTTTTTTTTTTTTTTTTTTTTTTTTTTTTTTTTTTTTTTTTTTTTTTTTTTTTTTTTTTTTTTTTTTTTTTTTTTTTTTTTTTTTTTTTTTTTTTTTTTTTTTTTTTTTTTTTTTTTTTTAACTGTAGCTCTATAGTATAACTTGAAATCGGGGAGTGGGGGGGTGGGGGTGGGGTGATGCCCTCCTGAGGTTCTTTTGTTGAGCAAAATTGTTTTGGCAATCCTGGCTTTCCTGTTATTTCGAATGAAAGTGAGTATTGTTCTTTCAAGTTCCATAAAAAATTGTGTTGAGATTTTGATATAAATTGCATTGAATCTGTAGATTGCTATTGGTAAGATTACCATTTTTACTATGTTGATCTTACCTATCCAAGAACATGGGAAATCTTTCCAATTTCTGATATCCACTTTAATTTCTTTCTTCAGTAAGTTAAAGTTTTTGTCAAATAGATCTGTTACTTCTTTGGTTATAGTTACTCTGAGGTATTTAATGCTTTTTACAGCTATTATAAAAGATGATGTTTCCCTTATTTCTTTCTCAGCCTTTTTATCTTTAGTGTATAGGAAGGCTACTGATTTCTTTGAGTTAATCTTATATCCTGCTACATTGCTGAAGGAGTTTATCAGTTGTAGAAGTTCCCTGGTAGAATTTAGTGGGTCACTTATGTATACAATCATATCTTTTGCATATAGAGATACTTTCAATTCTTCTTTTCCAATTTGTAACCCCTTAATATCCTTTTATTCTCTTATTGCTTTAGCTAAGACTTTGAGGACTATATTGAATAGATAAGGGGAGAGATAACAACCTTGTCTAGTTCCTGATTTTAGTGAGATTGCTTTGAGTTTTTCTCCATTTAGTTTGATGTTGGCCATTGTCTTCTTGTAAATCACCTTTTATTATATTTAGGAATTTTCCCTGTATTCCTGATCTCTCCAGGACTTTTATTATAAAGGAGTGTTGGATTTTGTCAAAGGCATTTTCAGCATCTAAGGAGATGATCATGTGGTTTTCTCCTTCAAGTTGTTCATATGATGGATGAGGTTTACAGCTTTTTGTACGTTGAACCATCCCTGCATTTCTGTGATGAAGCCTACTTGATCATAGTGAATGACTGTTTCTATATATTGTTGTGTTCTGTTTGCCAGATTTTGTACAAAATTTTAGCATTAATGTTTATGAGAGAAATTGTGCTGTAATTCTCTTTCTTTGTTGCGTCTTTGAGTAGCTTGGGTATCAAGGTTATTTCACCTCATAAAAACAGTTTGCCAATACTCCTTCATTTTCTACTGTATGAAACAGTTTGAGGAGTATTGGTATGAGATCTTCTTTGAATGTCTGGTAGAATTGTCCACTGAAACCATCTGGATCTGGGCTTTATTTATTTGGGAGACTTTTAATGACAGCTTCAATTTTCTTTGTGGTTATAGGTCTGTTTGGGTCTTTAATCTGATCTTGATTTAATTTTGCTAGGTGGTATCTGTTCAAAAAACTGTCCATTTCTTTTAGGATAATGTTATTTTAAGGTGTTACTTTTCTTTATGTTGCATTTGTTTAACTATATGAAGCTATGTAACTTTGCCTGACTAAAACACCTGATTGGTCTAATAAAGACCTGAATGGCCAATAAGGAGGCAGGAGAAAGGACAAGCAGGGCTGGTAGGCAAAGAGAACAAATAGGAAAGGAAATCTATCACCTTTCCAAAAGCTGATCTGTATGATTCCTTGTCTAACTGCCATGACAAAATACCCAAGGAAAATCCTTCAAGGAGAAATGTGTATTTTGAGAATACAATCTATCATGGTAGGAAGAGCACATAGGCAGCTGGTCAGATTGTGCCTGTACTCAGGAAATGAACATGAATGTTGACATCCAGTTTACTTTCTTTTTTATTCAGTGTAGGAACCCCACCTATGGAATTATTCCACCACATTTAGGGTGGGTCTTCTCACCTCAATTAATCTAATCTGGGAACTTAAGTAGATAGATAGATAAATAAATAAATGTCTTAAAGAGATTCTCAGGTATTTATTTTTATTGTGGCTCTAAAGTCTTTCAAGTTGACAGTCAATGTGAGCCATGACACAGGGGTATTTTTTTCAACATCTCAAGAATGGAAAGAATACATATACCAAATGGTTTTGTGTGCTGGACACCAAGAAACAGCCATGAACCAATAATTAAACATGGTCAAATAAGAGATGACTTCTGAATAATATATGTGCACATTAACTCAAGATTGGATGAGTCACTTTCTAGCATTGCAGAGTAAAAAGAACAAATATATATAAATGAAAGTCCTTTGAAAGGACTAGAGATGAATTAGCCCTAATAGGTCTCAGTATAAAAAGATGAAAAACCTTGAGAGTTGGACAAGAGCTTGTACACAGGGATTCTGGTTAACTGGACTGAGTCCTGTAGTGAGCCAAGAAATTTTTTTTCATCTGGAGTACTGTACATGTAGCCATGTTGGCTGTGCCTTAGGTAGCAGCATGCAGTTTTGTTAATTATCAGACTTAAAACAAAATTCCAGAAAGAATGTTGATGGTGTGACTCAAGCTGTTATTGCCCTACTGTAATTCATAGAACATTGCTTTCTAAATATGGGGAAACAATGCCAGAGGAACTATACAAAGACATCACCACATTAGTGCTAGCATGAGCAACAACCAGGATTTGTGGAACTCTTACCCTGTGCTAGGCACCTCACCAGGTTCTAACATATTCCAGTGCAACTAAACAGTATGATTCAGGTTCTCTGGCTATCCCTGTGTTTAGAGAAACTCAGAGCTAAGCAGTCAATGAGAAAAGACAGAAATCTGTTTTGGGCCTATGAGTTTTAACTACTATGCTATGCACCAATGCTTACTTGACTTACAACTTATTTAAATTGTAAAGTTTAAGCATTTACAACACAATAAAGAAATGGTCCTAAAATAGGATTTGAATTTATTTCTCTTCTAAGAGAATAAAAAGTATGTGGATTTTGTGAGTTTTTTAGCCTGTGCTTCAGGAAGGTATTTAACTTTTTAGTTTGTAGGTGTTTTGAGGCAGGCTTCAACTCTAGAGAAAGGGCTTGCTCACACCCTCCAAGAAGTGACCTACTCAGAAGATGACACTTTCGTGAAAAACCAGGTTTCCTCCCAGACATCTTGCTACTTTACCCTTTTTTGTTGTTGATGTTGTTGTTGACTTATTCTTTGTTTCTTTGAACTTTTGAGGCAAAAGTAAGTGGAAATTGATTCAAATTGTTGGGTATTTATTTGATTTGTCTGTCATTCAGTAGAGATCAATGGTTCTCAAACTGTGGATCACAACCCCTTTGGAGGTCAAACAAATCTATCACAGGAGTCACTAAGACCATCAGAAGAGACAGACATTTACAATATGATTTATAACAGTAGCAAAATTACAGTTATGAAGTAGCAGTGGAAATAATCTTGGGGTAGGAGGTCTTCAAAACATGAGGAATTTTATTAAAGGATTGCCACATTAGAATGTTTGAGACCCATTGCTCTAGAGGATTGATTTAACATAAAAATGAGGGCCAAAAGATGTCAAGAGGTAATGCCAGAAATGCTTCCAAAGTAAGTGGAAAGCATTGCCTTGTGAAAAGGCAGTAGCCTTTTAATTAGCATCTGATGTGATGATCAGTTAGGTCTCACATTCAATGGACTTTATTCAAACTCCAACAGCCATGTAAGTGTTTGGTGATTATGTGACATATGTTGTGGTGAGACTGCCCAAAGCAAGTATTCTAAGTAGAGGACGGAGTCCCAAGATACCAAGATGCAGCTATAGCTCTCAACTTTTATCTTGAAACACCCGGACTCCTATTGTTTCCCCATGAACATTATCTGAATCAATTCCTGAAAGAGCATGCAAATACCTGGATTCCCACTCTCCTTCAACAATGTTTGAGAGCAACTTTTTTTCTTACCTTGCATTATACCCTTAACGAGAAATGTGCCAGTTCCCATCAGACATGTCTAGAACTTGTTTAGAAAGTAAAAGTGCAATCCTGGGACTTGGAGTGGAGATACAGTTTCAGAAGACACAATTTTTATTATGTCTGTATCATACCACACCAGTTTTAGAAATCTACTGAGTAAAATTCCAACACTGGCAATTTTTGCATTGTTCTAAGGAAAAAATACCAGTCCTGACATCTGACATTTTTTTTTTTACAATTGTAATTGAATATCTTGTTTTAAAGCTACATAAAGTTCATACTTCATTCCATAGGCTTGACTCTTGTCAAATTTCTGTTATTCTTACTAAATCCTCATCATTTACAGGTAAGTTCCCTGCCTTACCCTCACTCTCTCCCAACTCAAAGGCCGTTAGACTTTCACTACAATATACCAAGGTGGGCAGATGTTTTGAAGGCATCAATCCTAATTAGGAAATAGGTGTTTGAAGCTTGCTCTATTCATCATGGTTCTAAAACTTGTCTGGATGATTGAGTGGAAAACAGTATCAGGACACAAAGCCTTTTGCTGCCTCTATATGACCCAATTTTGTTTAAGGAAAAGGAACAAAATGACAAGTTGACTTACCTCAGTTGTTTTGACCTCTCTGCAAATCCTGCAAATGTTCATGTCTACTTGCTGCTGATAATTATAGAGCAAGCAATTCTTTCAACCAAAATATGTGCTTTGTATTTTGTGATGGCATAAGTTAGTTTGTTTTTGATGTGGAAATAGCAAACGTTTTAGTTTCACGAGGGTAGCCATAAGCATTGCACTTCTGAAAGACCAAGATGAGTCAATAGTTTGTGTTGTAAAAGAAACACATTCCAATGGTCATCAATTTATTTAACATGGTATAAGCTTTTCAGAAATAAAATAGCTTTTTCAAACCAAACAAAACAGATTTTAAATGTTTACTGTACATCATTTAAAACTATATTTTCCCTAAATATGTTTAAATGAATAAACCATGGCATTTCTATTGGCAGATTGATTTTTGAGAAGATTTCCATTTGTGATTTTCATTACCTATGAGGGAGAATGAAATCGGACCCTTAATGCCAAGCACAATGTAAAGGCCAAGTCTGATACCATTTGCATCAAGCCTTCTTGACTTTTCATACACTTTTAAGGGTAGTTATGCCACAGAATAGATATAACATGATACTATTTTGTGATAATCTGACTTGATTTTCATTACACCTGAATCTCAACAAAATGTTATAAACTTACTAGGATAGTTTCAATTGGGCTGAAAGAATGCAGGGGTCCTTACCCATAAGTTCTATAGCCCAGTGAAAAGAAAAAAGGAAACAGAGACTAGGTATAGTAGCTCAGTAGTATAGGAACAGGTATGAAAAAGAGGTAACCATGCCAACAATTTATTTGATCTCTGATGTGTTCTTTGAACATGTGATTGATTTCTGTGTGGTATCTCATTTGCCTCCTCCAGCAGTGCCAAAGAGATAGAAGACTCATGGTATTTTCACTTTGACTCAAAACAAAAACAAAAAACCCAAGATTCAAATGATCTTAAAGATCTGATGCCTAACAGCAATTGAATGTCAATAAAAACAACACTAACTTCTATTCCATGCTACAATTAGGTCAGTTTGGCTTCCCATGTATATTATTAATTGGTGACAGTTAGAGACCATCCATGCAAAAACACCTAGGACATTAATAAATTTCAGTGCCTTACTTCAATATTTTCACACTTGATGTTCAAGCTTATGACTTTTATATGGATATTGGTTCTTACATTGACAAACTTGTCTCCAGTTACACCTTTACATCTGTTCTAATCTGTTTCTTTATACTAAAAGTGACGTTATACTCCTTTATGATGGAAGGGAATTACTTAACAAAGTATCTAGCCTTGTAGGTGATTGGTTTTCTATAAACTGATTTAGTTGGCTCTGAATATGTGCATATTCTATGTACAGCTATCAAGCAGAAAGATCTGGATGGTTTCCAAGCCATGACCACTTGGACTGTCCATGAACATCCGTGTGGATTGTCAGTGATAGAGGTGATATCCACTACTCTATCCAATACCTTTGAAGGTATGGGCTCACATGTTCTCTGGTTCTACTACAAACACATATTCTACATCTTTCTCTCAACCTATATCTAAATCTGGACATGTATTACTTTTTACTCACTATTTGTTTGGTAGCCAGTGTTGTGTGGAACTACTTGCTTCATATTAAGATATTTAAATGAGTAAAACAAACATGTCTCTTCTTTTCTATGGAGTTTGAAAAAATTCAAAGAAATTAAAAAGTAACTATGAAAATTTCTGGCATAGTCTATGGTAGACGAAATTGGAGTGAATGGCACAGAGTGACTTAGAAGAGTGCCCAGCACAGACATTAGGGGATGGTCTCACTTTGGCAGAAAGCATGTGCAAGCAAGAAACTAAAAGATGAGTTAAGATGTTTTCACATAAAATAAGAGAACTAGAATATCTGGCAGTGATTTTTCCCTGTGTACTTTCAGCTTCTCCCATGACATCTGAGATATACAAAGTCATATTTGAATGCTTTGTTGTGACCACTATGTGTTACTGGAACAAATTTAGGTCAGCAGAAATCACATATGACTACTCTTCTAAGTAGTAGACAAAACTTTTGAAGCCTTCTGCTCTCCCAGAGTATGTTCTTAAAAGGTTCTTAAGTAATAGACCTATGTCTTAGAATCATTATTTAAAAAAAATAAAAAAGTTCATTGTCATATAGGAATTAATTGGTGTGATACTGAAGTCCTGCATTAAATTAGTACTTATAGAACATGTGTATGTCCATTGAGAGCTGTGCCAGGAACATTTTTCGTATTTATTGGCTTCAATCTTTATGTTTTTAATTTACAATTGGTATATACTGACTACATATACTTACTAGTGTTAGCTTAAATCTTTACAGCATAGTAATAGTGATAGTTATCTGTATTTTAAATAAGTACAAAGTGAGTTGAAAGGAAAATAGTCTAAACTAGTCTAATTCTCATTATAGCTTCTTGATCATAAAGTATGTTCTTGAAAATATTGGATATGCAAATATGTGCTGTTTACAATATTGGATGTTCTTATTTTTATAAACATGTTTTCTTCATTAATTATTATTATTTTATGGTTGCTTTTAGTGTTACAATTATAACCACATATAGTTCAGTGTTTTCTTTTCAGATATCTATTCTTTCCCCTGGATCTTCCTGTAATTTTATGCTCATTAGAAGTAATGACGAAAAATCGTTAAAGCTGAAGTGTGTTCAGGGCAAGGTGAGAAAGAAAAAGGAAAGGTGAAACTTATGTCTTCTGCTGCTGGTGCTCAACAGGCTAGATTTTCTGAAGGCTCTATGGGGCTTTTGAGAAATGTGCATGACACCAGGAACTTGTTAGAATACTATACTAAAAAGCATGCAACAAATCCTGAGGATTCTGATACAACCTAAGGGCAAGAAAACTGCAAGAAACTACCAGCATCCTTTATAGGACAGGATCCCTCATTCCAAAGTAAGCAATGAAAGAGGTAGTTTAAGGAGTTTAATGGAAGTAAATGGAATATTTGAAGAGCAAGGAAAATAAGAACAAAACAAAAACTACACCTAAAATATATTTTAAAGCATTATTTAATAGTAAGTGACAAAACATCAGTGTGTGTCATGAAGTAAAATTATTGTAAAAACATATTATCCAACTAAAGCCCTAAATTTATAAACTATTGACCAAATGCTCTTTTACATGTGATTTAAATATTATAAATGAATAAACCTTGTTAGCTCACAGAAAAGAGAGTGGGAAAGTTAGAATAATCTAAGTTCTCAGCAGAAATAATGATAAAAATGTTATGTGTGATGATCAATGATAAGTATTAAACCGATATCAAAAAAAGATCTAAAGCTTTGAGTGCATGAGATGAGATATTAAAGCATAATAATGGAGATCTCTGTGACTGTTGCATGGGTGAATACAACAAAGGGTAGAGAAACAAGAGAAGGTGCTAAGAGTCCTTCATGGCTTAACAATACATGGAGAACCTTTATATCTAACCCAAATGAAACTGCATAAAAGAACTGTTATCATGCCCAGAACAAGTGGATGAAATATGTGGAGAAAAAAATGGTTGCCATGACATTAGATGCCTGGAAGTGAAGGACAGTGGTTCTTGAGAGACCTTTCCTACATAGTGTCTACAATGCATTGAGAGCAGGCCTGAGAGCTTTCATGAGTGAGTAGTGTAGACAGTCTGAGGTAGCCAGACAGTAGAGGAAATGAGCACATGCTGCAGAGATCCACAACACGGGAGACCTGCAGGTGATCCACAGAAAGGATGGTGCTTACTATCCTTAAAACATGTATGTCTCCATAGGAATGAATAAAATGTCACCTCTAATGTGAACATAGGACCAACAAACCTGCATCAAAAATGTCCTAAGTCTCAGGGCCACAAGTACGGTTCTGATAAATTTTCCCTCATATGTAGAGAAAAATTAACCATCTGAATAAAAGTTGTGGTTCTGACTAACAAATGTTAAAATCAGTGCTTGACTGTCTATAATTCCAAGTAACTGGATCACACCAAAAAAAGAAGATCTCAACAATATTAATATGAAAACATAAATAACCACTCTCCCCCAAAAACAAACTTCACAGTTTTGGCAACTATTGTAAACAGGAAGCAATAGGAACATTTTATCCAGAAGGGAGTCCACTGAATAAGAAAACAAATTAAACAGAGCCAGCTTAGAGTTAATACAGAGGATCTACTTTGTGACCAATCATATTAAAAGTTATTATAATTATATGTATTCAAGAATTTGGGCATAAGACAACATGGTAAGTAGTGAGTTAGAAGGTATTTTAAATGGCCTAAATTTAATTTCTCCCAATAAAACTATATTTGAAGTGAAAAACATTATCAATTAATTATTTAATTAGAAGTAGAAATTTAGAAAACATGAGGAGTGAGCCTGCAGAATAACAAGATTATTAAAACCTAAAAAAAAAAAAATCAAAGAAGAAGAAAAAGAAAATATATGTAGTGACACACTGGGAAGCCTAATATTCATGTATCCATGAATTGAGAGGAGGCAGAGAAGAGATGGAGACCAGTTCTGGAGAACTGGAATTAAGGTTGGTGGTGAGTCACTATGTGGGTCCTGGGAACTGAGCACAGGCCCTCTGCAACAGCAGCACATGTCCTTAACTACTGATTCTGTCTGTCGCATTTTAAACAGTTTCAGTTATGGAAAAGCGTTGTCATTTTCCTGGTGACAGTAGAGAATGAGGGTAGCTGACCAGTACTCCTTCAAACTCACAAAATTTTTGAAAGTATATGTCTCCATTTGCTGTCATCTCATGGACCCAGTGCCATGAATCTGTGTCTCTGTGGATAGCATGGGTGTCCTTTTGTTTTCTGCTCTACTGCTTAAGGTTCAAACACCTCTTTAACATATTTAATGTATTCAACAGGTTTCTAAATGTAGTAGTTTGAATATGAATGGCTCCCGTAAACTTGTGTTTGAATGCTTGGCCTATCAGAAAAAGCAATCCTTGAAGGTGTGGCCTAGTCAGAAGAAGTGAGCCACTGTGGAAATGTGCTTAGAGGTCTCTTATATGGTCAAGATGTGTCCAATTCAGGGTCTCTCCTTCTGCTTCCTGTGGATTAAAATAAAGGACTCTCAGGTCCTTCTCCACCACCATGCCTACCCACATGCTGCCATATGCCACCATGATAATGGACTAAACCTGTGTCTCATCACAGCAATACAAACCCTAGTTAAGACAATAGATTTTCCTGGTTTCTCATTCTTTTTTCTTCTCATTCCCATATGGGTTTATGCTGTTTTTATCTCTTGGTTATCATTTCTATAGTCTTTTCAGGAGTGGGGTCAAAGAGGACTTCTTAAACTATCCTATGTAGTTAGGAGCTTGGATTCCTACCCTGTGATACAATTAGAATTGTGACATGTATCTTAAAGTTACCCATTCTTTTTCATTCACAGTTTGCTTTTGTTTATTTTTCTGTTCTGATATATAATCACAATACTTGTTAAATATTTGCTTGTATTGAATGAAAGAAGAAAATATACAAGAAAACCTCATATTTATTTTGTACGTATTAAAATGTACTAAAGCACTGTGTGAAGGTGGGGGGGGGGAGGAGGATTCAGTAGTTAAAGTAATTGATTTACAAGCTTGAGGACCTGAGCTCAATTTCCCATAATTAACATGTACTGAGGTGAATTAGTGCACATTTGTAATCTTAGGGATCCCAAGGGGAAACAAGGGATGGGGTAGCCAGACTAGCATTTGCCTCTGTTAACACAAAAGAGACCCTGTCCCAGCAGGATGGAAGGTGGAAATCAACACAATAGAAGATCAGAGTCAACTCTGAAATTATACCGACTCCCACACTCATGAACCTGCCCTCACACAAATGAATACACACATACACATGTGCACATATATGTTGGTTTGTATATTCTTAGGTCAAAAATAAAACAAATACAGTTCTTCATTTGAAGTTGAATGAACAACCACTCAATAATGAGAATGGAAAGGAAAGGGGAAAAAGCCATATCAAGTAGAGATGAACTTTTTCTTCATACTTCATGAATGCTGAAATGTGTTTTGAGATATCTTTCTTTGTAATGCTTTTGGCATTTCACACCCATGGCAGATCAACACAAGCATATGTTTTTCCTCTGATTTTCCATTTCTTCACTGACTTAAACATTGTGAAGACTGGCTGTATTACTCACCACTGGTGGAATAAAGTAGTTGGCTTTGCAATTGATTTAAATTAAATCTGATATTTCAAAGATATGAATCATGTTTTTACAGGGTTGCCACAATACCCATGAGACATTATCTAATCAATGGAATAGAGGTATTTGTTTATAAATTAGTCTTTACTCATTAATAAAGATTTCTCATAATTAGGATTGCTTTTCTATTATTAAAATAACTTAGTTCAGAAAATAAAAACTTGTTTTCCTTTTACACCCCACCTCAAATGAACAGCAAAAATAAGTAAAACCTAAAATTAAAAAGCAGGTCTTCATGAGTTGGGGTAATGATTCCAAGATAACATGTAAATATTTTAGGAGAAATATTTCCTTTTGATGTAAAAGAAAGGCTATGTATTCTTTTTCAGAAATATACTTTCATTTCAGTTCACTAGTAAGTCATAAATGAGTATAGAATTTCAGGTTATTTAATAAATATATCTATATATTCCTGTTTTCTTTCTGAGACATTTTAAAATGGCTATGGTATTTAAAAATAAGTACAATATCTTGATAAAGCACTTGACTAGACTATATTTTATTTTCCTCTGAGTTGTTTTGCACAAACTATAATTTTATGTTGCTTTGGAGTAATATAAGACTGAGTAGCCATGCCAAGACTCAGCATGGCATGGACTCCTGAGCCTAACTATTTGAGTTCAGATCTTGATCTCAGCACTTACTGTTTCCTATAGCCACGGGTCTTGGGCTCCTCCCTTTCCAGACAGCTGATAATGATATTGCTTCTGTTAAAAAAATGTATTACAGGCTTGTGGGAAGGAGAAGTAATAAGCATAAGGTTATTAACTTGTAAAAACTTACTAAATGGACTCTATTAGTTATTATTGTCACATTAGCCTTCCATTACTAAAAAGAAGAGTTTATTTTGTTTTCCAAGCACAATCTGTTATTATATTTGAGACAGAAATTCTTGAATTTCTGACCCTTGAATTCCCTGAGAAAATATTTTTCAGAAATGAGTGTAGAAAACAAATATGTTTGGTGAGAAATACTAGGACATTATGCCTATTATTACAAGGTAAAAGCAATACTAATATTTGTGAAAATATAAATTCATGATATCAATTAAGTGTAACCAAGTTGCCAAAAATTTTGATGTTTTTCTTTTGTAGCCAAATAAAAAAATTAGATCAACTTATGTATCAAGGGAACAGAGAAAACATATGTCTGATTCTGAAACAATGAATTTTATGGGTTTTTCTCTAAATCCATTACAACTTAATGAAAAATTGCATGCTGGGGTTGGAAAGGGGTGGTGATATAGTTTGTTGTCACATACCATTAGTTCCAGTTCTTGGGAGGCAGAGGCAAGAGGATCTCTATAACTTCAAGCCCAGCCTGGTCTACAAAGCAAGTTCTAAGACAGTCAGGACTGTTAAACAGAAATCCCTATCTCAAAAAAAAAAAAAAAAAAAAAAAGTCTGGAGATATGGCTTTGTCCTCTGATATTCCAGACTGACTTTATTAAATATAAATTATTTCACCACAGAAAGAAAACCAAACTCAGTTTTTCTGTTATTAAAACTTAAGTAATTTTCTAACTTATAGAAATTGCTACACAGAATAATAAGTAATATTATTACTATCTCCATGTTTCAAAACTTATAAGCCATCCCTTTTCAAAGATTGGAGATTTGATTTTAAATTTTAAGTCAAGAAAACTTAGCTCCCAATGTTTTATTTTTTTTACAGTTTCCAAAACTAAAAGCAGGATTTCGAAAATATGATATTGCCAAGGAGAACAGCAGAATCTACTACTGTAGATTCTCTTTCATTAAAAGTTATTCTTTAGGTGCCCTATTTAGTTGTCTTGCTGTTAATTTTTGACCTTATGTCTAAGCTCTTCAGAGCTATAATGACTATGTTCTAGCCATATTCTCAGTCTATCTTTTTAACTCACCGAGGTACTTGAGAGCTAACCTGTTGTAAACTGAGCTAAGCTGAACACCTCATCTTCTACCAGTTCTATTTCCAGTCACCTGTCTGCACACATTTTTGTTTTTAATAATCTCTCAGTTTCCTATCTCTCTACATCTTGCATGCCTATACCTTAGTTTTTAGAGAAATCCAAGGACTCGGAGAAACAGCTGTCCTTGCCACATGCTTCCGGAAAATTCTCTTCACATTGATTCAGTGTGTACTCTAGACAGTTTAACCCCGTCACAATGTACACACACACACACACACACACACACATGCACACAGGGTGAAAGTGAAGGGTGTGGTAAGCCTCATTTATTTGTACTGACCTACCCAAGGATGTATTTCTCACATTGCCTCAGTGACATTACCAGGTTTTAAATGTGCTCTGCCTTATAGCTCCCTCTAACCTACACATAGCAAAAATTTTTAACTCCTCCCTTTATTATTGATGAGGTAAAGTAATTTGGGTTAACCAAGTCAGTATTTCATTGAGTGGGGAGAAAACTGGTTTTATTGTTGCTTTGTTTCTCTTAATGAACAGATCGAGTTTACAAAAATTAATAAAATGCAAATATATCTTGTACTGATACTCTAAGTAAATTTCCGAGGTCCCAATGTAACCACAAACCTTTTGATAATTTTTTTTTTGCCTGCCAGTAATTTGCTAGCGCTTGGATGCTCTATAGGAACTCTATAATACTGCAAGCTTAATGGTCTTTCAGTTTTGTATTATCCAGCTTCAGTGGTAGCATCTTAACCTCTGTCCATGAGTAAAGTCATTTGCTTGTCCTTGGAAATGTCTCTAGGTGTCCCCCTCCCTAATTATCTTTGCCTCTAATGTCCTTGTGCATATGTATTACTTTCCCTTTACCACACTTTATTCTGTGAATCACTTCAAATAAAGTATGCAGAAAACCACTGCAGTTTTGATATTGGATCATAAAATTATTATGGTTTTCTTTCTTGGCACTCTCATAGGTCATTCACTCTAAGGGAAGCAATTTGGGGTCATGCTTTAGGTGGCTTTGGAGACAGAATATCTCCAGTGTACTTGGCACTGGGTTCTTCATTCACAATCTATTCTTGCTGACTGCAGCCCAGATATGGAGGGACTTCAACCCAAGTTGAGACTTTTAGTTTTAAGGTACCTAGTTAAGCCATGATCTCACTCAGAAACTGGGATTATATTTGTTGCTTTCCAGCTAAATTTTGATATTTAGAGCAGTTGGTGACTAATACATTGTTCTTTTTCAAGCCCTAATTCTGTGTATTAAGTGACTTTGTTTAAACTCGCAGCTAGATGGCTGAACATCTGACAGTGGTCAGACTGAAGGTCCTGCTTCTTTCCACCTCTGAGGATGCCTCTGCCTCCTGTTCTCAATATCTGTACTCCCGTAAACCCTCTGAGAAGCGTCCCTGAGAATGGAACTCTAAGTAGCACCTTGTCCGTAATGCTTTGGTGCTTTCTACCTTCTGTTACTTGGCCCATCTGATGCCACCTTGTAAACATTTGACAGACACAATGACTTACGAGTAAAAACTGATTTTATGTGCCTGTTTCCTCTCAGTGTGTGTTTAGGTGACACCTAGTTTTCCTTATGGAAAAGGAAAAACAGAAAAGCTCAATGAAGGCAGTAGATGACTGGTTTGTTTATTTATTTATTTATTCTAATCTCAGGAAAGCTTTAATATCAAACCAAAACACATATTGAAAGTGGTATGCAGTGATGATAATTCCCTGTTGCTAAAATAAATGTTAACTGAGAATATATGGGTAAGCATATTCAGGCACAGTGAAGTCACCAGATCTTCTGCATTTGAAAAATGCCCACTGGCAACTTTTTTCTCAAAACCCCCACTCACAATAAAAGGAACGGCTTGAATGCGGAAATACACCATAATGGCTTGTAAACTAACTTTCAAATTGCACAGACTCAAGCATTCTGGTTTGTATTGAGCCCACTGGCTATTACCAAGTTTTAATGGGTGCAGGTGCAGCTGTTTCTTAACATGCTTTTGTTTTCACTTAATCCCCTTATCTCTGGCTGTTGCCATGGCAACTCCATCTGCTTACCACCCCTGCCCCCCAACTCACTCATTGAACTCTGTAGACAAACTCGGTAGATTTTCTAAGAGAAAGAACAAAGATTCCTGATTTTTGCATCATCCATTCTTGCTTTTTATTGTGTCACAATGATCATCTGCTCATTCCCTAAGTTTTAGATTCTAGAACAACCTCCTAGGTTTTCTATTCTGATCTTTTAGCCTGTAACTCAGCCCTTTACTTATTTATTTATTTATTTGGCTATTTTGATTTTTAAGTTATTATTTTGTCAGCTCATTACATGATATAGATTTCTAAAGCCTTCCTAAATTTCAGGCCTCGTAGGCCAGCTCTCTTTAAAATGCTGTGCAAAGATTTCTCTGTGTTGAAAAAACACAATTATGTATTTTAAATGTGGACACTGTAAACAGGAAAAGGACCAATCTGATTGGAAATGTTCCAGAAATGGGGGAATATTTGAAGGAAATGATTTAGTTTCATGGTTTTTTCCCCAGTATATCCTGCTATTTCCTTGGAGAAATGCCATAGGTGCTCTGGGATTTTGCTTTGAGAATCACATCCCTTCACTTATGGGATGTTGCCCACTGTTTCAGGTGCACAGGAAGACTAGTTTTCCATCTCGCCAAAACCTTTAGTCCTCAGGTTTGGAAAAGCCTTCACTTTGTGCTAGAAAATACAGATAGTGCTGGCACACATAGCTCAGGGAGTAGTTACTTGAGCTGCTTTTCTACCAGCAGAACTAGAGAGTAACCCTTTTGAATGTACACACTTCAGGGCTTACTGATCCATTTAAAATTATAGAAGCAGAGAAGATACTGTCCCAAATGGTTCTTGCCTTTCTCGCTTTTCATCAGACAAATCCCTCCTTGGACTTCAAGGTCAGTCTCCCAAAGGAAGGTTATCCTCTGTGCTCTGTTTGAAACCTCACATTGTGTGTTATGTTCTCCTTAATGATCTGTATGTCTCACAACTTGAGCTCATTATTCTGCAATGCTTGTGCAGGAAATGCTTATTTATAATTGAAATACAACAGATATTGGTTAGAAAAATAAGCCAGTAGCAGAGCTACGTATAACATTATCATGTATTAAGAGCTTTGAAATAAAATTTTGTGCTGTTTTCTGACTTCTAATGACCATAGCTATTAAATTGCTTTGCAAAGATTATCACCACAACTACTAGGAATATACATATGAAGCAATATGAAGCATCACTCAGCGTGAAACTGAAGTTGTTTATCATCTTGACATGGCTATTATTTTGAGATGATTTTTATGTGTATTTTTTAGTGTATTTTATGTATCAACTTAAGATTTATTTTTATATTGCTACCACATTCTATCTAATAAATTATATTATATGTTATAATATATATAACCTACCATATTAAACCAAAGCTAAAAATCCTTAAATGTGTTAGAAACTTAAAAATACATGGAGGGTGGACAAAACTGGATTTGGCCAGGAGTGGAAACTGATCCAAGCATTATTGGGTCAGTGGGACCATAGGACTGTCTGCTCCCTGCCCAGGGAGGGGATGGGGAGTTGCGGAGAAGTAAAATGACCTGATGTGGTGGGAGGGGGAAGGGACCTTGAATAAGGATATACAGGGATGGTAAAAAAAAAATATATGTGTAGCAATCTTAAAAAATAATCAAACCCTTGCTTATATCACATCACTTATCCTTTTGAAAAAAATTAAATCAATAAGATTATTGACAAAAAAAATACATGGACTTTTATTGAACTATGAGAATCTCTTTAATGTATAGCTAATTTAATGAATACTAATTGTTGTCTCAGCTAATACAGGACATTAAAATGGATAAGAAGTATTTAGAGGGGATTCTTCTAGAGAAAGTAAGGAGTATCTAATTCTTATTAAAAGGAATTACATTTAATTACATATTCATACAGAAAAGTTTATTCATTCTATACTTGCTTGTATCAGAATACAAAACAATTTTGAAATGAAAGTTATAGTCTAGTATTGAAATAGAACTAGCTCTTTTGGTGATTAGTGGAGACTTTTTATTAGGTGGAAAAAATCAAAGATGATTTTTTTCTACCAATGAAGTCATTTCCAAGAATATAAAACTCTACATATGAAAGAATGTCAGTTCTGGCTATAAACCAGACATGATTAAAAGTTAAATATTGTCCTTAGTTTAATTTAACGTGTTACCCTCCATGCCCTATGTTTGAAAGCTCAAGGCAATTCTAATTTACTTTAAAAACAGACACAATATTACGTTCTAGAGAAAATGACACTCACTTTAGAAACTCACTCTTGCAGAAAAAAAAAAAAAGTAATCCAGATGTAGGCAAGTAGGCAATGGTGTTTACTGCAGGGGTGAAAAAACAGGTTAGATGTGTTAGGAAAATCCTGAAAGTGTGCTCGCTCGTAACTGACTTGTTTTTTCTAAGTACTTAAATATTTCCTGAACTTAATATACATCTTACATGTTATTTCAAGTTACACATATGTTGTTATACAGACATCATGCACTTAAATTACACAAGTATGTGCTGTTTGCTTAGATAGGTTTTAGCCATCTTCCACGTTATTTAGTTTTGTAGTATTTTGAAGTAGATAGACTAATAAGAAACAGTAAAATGCTATTCCTATTTCTAGTGAGTGGTCTGGTGTAAGTAACCCTGTTTATTTCTCAAGTTCAAAGAGCTGGTTACATTTTCAGACAAGGATTTTTCCCCTCTTTTTCAGCAAATAAAAGATAGACTTGAAAGAACACAACACCCTTAAAAGTAAACCAAACTATTGTGTTCTCATTTGGGAACATTTGGAATAAAACACACAATTTAAAAGTGCATATTAGTTTTGGAAGACACATGTCTAGAGAGATGTGGGTTCTCATTTCTTGTTCATAAAACAAAAAAACAACTTAATTCTGATGGTTGTTCTTGGTTGTATTGAGAGACATCTGGAAGGAGTGAAGCAGGATTTGTGACTGTGAGTATGTGCTCAAAGAGGATTTGACCTAATTAATATCCAATCCCTTTACTGTTATAGAAATTAAGTCACTTGCAAGGTGGTAGAGCCGTAGAAGGTGGAGGCAGGTGTGGGAGTGATGCATTGTGGACAGTATAAGGATTTGCCTTAGCACTGTTCTGTTCTGGTTACTCCTTTGGGTTTCCTGGATGCAACAAGGTATACATTCTTTTCTCAGCCACAACTTTCCTCCATGACATCTCTGTCTTGCTCCAGGCCAGAAAGCAATGGGTTCAGTTGGCAGATGGAAACTTCTGATACCAGGAATCTAAACAAATCCCCTTTTTAAGTGCTATCCACAGATATGTTGTAAAGATGACAAAATTCTGATGAACATCATTGTTTTCCTGAAAGTCTAATTTATAATTTAAAATTACTATCTTTGCATTTAAGTTTTCGAATACAGTTGTCTTCAACAAGATAATGCTGCCTCAAGTAGTCCCAATCGAAACTAATTGTACATTAACCATCTGGGGCATATAATTACTACAGATCTACCCACTCATCCCATAACATGGCATATAGATACCACAATAATTGTCTTTCATCAGTAAAAGCCTTCAATGAAAGTATTTGATAAGCATTATCTTGGTCTCTGTTCACTGCTGTGTCAGAACACTCAAGCAAAACATACTTAAAGGGGAAAAGATTCATTTGGTACTCATGGTTTCTGATGTTCAGATTATTGTGGTGTGGTAGAGAAAGGACCTTCCTTGCAACAGCCTGCAGAACTAGTGAGGTCTGTCCATTTCTTTCAACCTACAGGGTCTTACAGACCCCCTTTCCCCAAGCAGGTTCTCCCAACTTGGATAGTGCTCTCTAGAAACTCCCTTCCAAACATACATTCAGGAGCATGCTTTAGTAATCCACACACACCCCTCAATCTGACCAATTTGACAACCAGAACTAACCATCAGGTGTACAGTGCTCAACTGCATTCTAGGCACCCAGGACACAAATATCAGAGGATCTTATATCTGAGGTCAGCCTGGACTACATTGGGTGATTTTTTTTGTCTCAAGAAAAAAAATTTGTCATTGTCTTCGTCCTTAGGGGAGTAGGCATCTGTAACTCCTACATCAATAGTAAGACTAGCAGAATAAAAATTTGTAAACACCAGAGCCCAACTTTATTTTTAAAAATATACTGTTTCTCATGTGTACATATGTTGTTTTCTCTCTTTATCCTCCCTCCTCCTCTACAGAGAGAGAGAGAGGGGTGATGTTTGTGTGTGAGAGAGGGGGGATGTTTGCATGAAAGAGAGAGAGGAGGGTAGGGAAGAAGGAATGATTGTGTGAGAGAGAGAGGGGAGAAAGAAAAAGAGGAAGGGAGATGTGTGTGTATTAGAGACAGAGGGAGGGAGAGAGGGACGGAGGGAGAGAGAGAGAGAGAGAGAGAGAGAACAATTAATTTTAAAAAGAGGTAGTAAATTTGAAAGAGTAAGGAAGGTTATATTGGGTGTTTGGGAGGGAAGAAAGGTGAAGGAGTAAATGATGGAATTCTATTATAATCTCAAAATATTAAAGAAATAGTTTCAATCATTTGGGGGTAGGGAAGTAACTAGACTGACAGAATGCCAGCTCAGCATCCAGGAATTAACCTGCTGTTGTTCTCTCGCTGAGGAGGTGAAGACAGAAAAAATGCTAGGTCATCCACACTATATAGTTAGTTTGTGACCAACCTGAGCTACATAAGATCTGGGCAGAAAAGGCAAGAGAGTTGGAGAGGCAGAGCCAGAGGAAGAATGGGGATGATTTAGATGCACAGTGGTATTTGAGAATGAGTAGAACTGGAATCTATAAAATATGACTTAATTTGCCACGTGTCAGAAACTATAAAAGCAATTGTATCTTAGGGCCTTTCATGCCAGCGTGTATAACACAAGTGGTCTTTTTCATCATTTATAGTAAATATGATTATTGCCAGATTGTCAATATGGTCTCAGTCTGTTCCTAGGGAAATTTGGCTCAGTCTGTTTGCAACTCTTTACAGATGTTAGTTTTCCACAAAGACCCTATCATTTTTACTTTACTGTAAACTTAAGATTAGATAATTTCATTTATCTCTTAAAATACACAATATTATTTACATGAATCATGTTAGAAGGATTCAGGGGGATAAAAGGGAAGGTAGGGGTTGAAGAATAAATTTATCCAATATACAACAATATACAACATATACTTGTAAGAAGACTTACATTTGTAAAAAAATAAAATAAAACAAATTAAAACTCTAGTAATGTAATTAAAATGAATTCCAATTAAAGAACATAAACCTAAGGCCCTGAACCAAGCATAGGGGGGTACTGGGTTGAAGTCAGGAATCATGACTGTCTATGGTTCTGTTGTACACAGTACTGCTCTGTTTGGAGATGCTTCCATGTTGTATGCCTTGCAGAGACATCTCTGGGGGCTTCAAATTCACTCACCATGCCCACTAGAAGTTCTTAAATGGTGACAGTCAAGGCAAAAAATAATAATAACCCAAATTACCATTTCACACTTAAAGAGTAATATTTAAGAAGATGGCAAAAATTTTGAAGGCTAACACAACAAATTCAGTAGATTTGTTGTAAACCCTACTTCATCCTAATTTCAATTGTGGGACTTACATTTTGCTGTCCCATTGTGTTTGTGCCTTAGCAAGCAGATTGGATGTTGTTAAAAGGTTTGAGGACAGTCTTCACACTGTATTAAGTGTGAAAATAATGACTACTAAGGGGAAAACAGTCAGTGGGAAGCTGAAATAAAACCTTAGCTAAATATTAATTAAATAAAGGTGCCTCAACCAAATACAATTGCATGCATTTTGCCAAGTCATTACTAAAAATACTGTACTGCATTTTTGGACTGTGTCTGCAGATGTTCAATGACTATTAACTGTAGAATGATTTTGGCTTTACCTCTTCAATAGAATTTTTAATTTTAGAATAGATTTAAATCCACAGAAAATAAGTTAGATTTATGGAAAAATGAGTGATAATTACAGAGTTGACGTATACCATAGACTCACTTTATGTTGTCATTGTCTTCCATTGATTGGGTACCTTTGTCGAATTGATTAGCCAAACTGACAAATTATAAGTAACTAAGTCCATGCTCTATTTATTTTCCTTAATGTTTTGTCTACTATTTCAACCACAGTCCCCCATTTTTTCCAGTTATCCTACATCCTCAGGCTGCTCTTGGGTCTCATGGGCTCTTTGGACTTGCTTTTGAAGATCTTGGTGGTTTTGAGGAGAACCAATCAACTGCTCTGGTCAGAATATGCATTAGTTAAGATTCCTCTGATGTGTTTTTCTTTTGAGACAGTGTCTCATGAAGCCAAGGCTGATCTCTAACATCCCATATAGTTAGCAATGATCTTGAATATGTCATCCTACCTCAACCTCCTGAATGATTAGAGATATTCCCCACCGTGTCTGGTTTTATATACTAGGAATCCAATGAATGGCTTCAAGTAAGGTAGTTTGAAAACTGAAATAGATCCACACCCAATATGTTTCTTCAAAAGAACTATTCATTCTTCCAATGATTAGCTCCAAATCAAACATCTCTCTCAACTCTCCTTCTCCCCCAAAACTTACACTCAGGGAATATCACGGAGGAGCCAGAAAGAATGTAAGACCTAAATATTGGATAGGAGAGCTGTGAAAACAAAATTCTAGATTTGATATAACTGTCACACTCATAAACTATACTAGCTAGGCTACTGGCTCAAGACCTATACAAGAACAGTTTAGTAACAAGCCCAGAATAGATGATAAAGGTGAATCTGTGTGCAACCATTTGCCACATTTTTAACCATGGGCAAACAAGCTTCTTGTGAATGTTTCCACATTAAAGTCACATGTAATTTGGGGAGTGTTATAAATACTTACATAAACTTATCAGCCTGAGTTTCAGGTGTACTTTTTTTGACTTAGAAACTTAATAATAAGTAGAAGACTCTGAAAATATTAGTAGGTACTATGTAAAAACAACAGAACACAAAGTAGGTTCTAATATGAATCTATTTAAAATGAGAAGTCTAAGAGTTAGAGCCATTTTAGTTATGAAAATACTTCAATTGGGAATACATATGCCTCTAAGCAACATAACAGTTTTGCACATGGTGTAACTAGAATTTTCTCTTTCTCTGAGTAAATAAGCCATTCAGTTTTAAGAATGCTTTCTCCTGTTTTGCTGTCATTAGACTGAAAGGCTGGTATCGCTTGAGTGGTTTTGATTTTCTTCAGTTAATAGAGATGAGTTAGCTTCTGAGTGGTTGATCACCCTCAAGCAATTTAAGATTAAAATAACATTCTAAGTCCAACAATGGTAAATTGTTTAATGAAAATACTTTAATACTGGAACAGGCAGATGTTTTTATAAACTTGTATTCAAGCACAAGTGAAAATGGAAGTCATTGTGTAGTCTTATTAGAATGCATTTTTAGTTATCCAGTGAAGAGTTGCCTAATCAAGCCCATACAAATTTGCACTCAGAGAATGAGCCATCAGAAACAAGCCGGAATCTAAGGAATGACTTTCTGAATAAGATGAGCTAGATAAGTGTAGGAGATCATGATAATAAGGACTGTCTTTTAGCCACGACTTTAAAAAAAGTAGAATAGGTTCGATGGAAATTGGGCTGTGAGCCCAAGCTGAATTAGGCAGGGAGCCTAAAGGAAATTGAATGTTCTCTGCATCTCCTTTCTGTTTTCTATTTAATTTGGTTTTGGAAGAAATAACTGTTTGTGAGACAATCTTGAGTTTATCTGAAGCAGGTGGATGATGCTTTTAAGTTTTCTGAGATGGAAAAGCAAAGAATGATAGCAGAGAAAAATGAGGCTACTGCTAGTAAACATTAGATGGGCCATGGAAAGAACTGCATATGGACCCTTGGCTGTGGGTTGCGGGATCTGACTTTTTCCTATGACAGCTGGACTTGGTGTTGCTTGTTTTTATCTCACAACTTACCCCATGCATCCTGACATATTGTAACAGAATTGCAGGAACCTTAGAAAACTGAATTTGCATATTCTGATTTACTAAATATTCCTTCCTTATAGTCATTAAATGTACCAAGATATAAGGAGGGCCTTGTTGTTTAAACTCAATTATTCTTTTCAGAAAGAGTATAATCCTAAAGACCTGCAAATTCTAATAATAACAGTATTATTATTAAGTAATAATAACAGCTGGATAAGTAACAGCTGAGTATATCAAATAAGAATAAAAATGCATTTTTCAAGAAATATGTTGAAATTGTTTATGCACGATAGTTTTGGTTAAATACATCTAAACATTTTTCTAAGAAAAGTCAGGAAATCTTAGAGAGAAGGGAAATTTAAAAGTTTAATTCACACAATTTATGCTTAGGAATTATGCAAACTTCTTCTGTGACTCCAGTTCTTTAATGAATGCAAATAGCATTCCAAAAGTGAATTTATTCCAGTAAAGCAAGAATACAAAACACTAATACTAATTCAGGCACGAGAGGACATGATGGGCTCACAGGTAAAAATTGGGTTGCCATTTTCTAATGGGAAAGATCTTACACATAAAATAAGAAGAAACTGTGGTGGTTTGAATGAAAATGTTCCCTGCAAGCTCATGTATTTGCTTAGCTCCCAATTAATGAAGTATTTGGAAATAAAAGGGAAGTGTGGCCTTGTTGTAAGAGGTATGTTCCTGGGAGTGGGCTTTGAGTTTTCAAAATCCCTTGCCAGACTCTCTCTCTCTCTGTCTCTCTGTCTCTCTGTCTCTCTGTCTCTCTGTCTCTCTGTCTCTCTCTCTCTCTCTCTCTCTCTCTCTCTCTCTCTATCTCCCTCATCTTTCTGTCTACAGCAACATAACATAATAGTAATTAAGATACAAGTTGAAAATAATAAAGAAGGTATGATGCACTATAGTTCAAAGATAATTAGAAATAAAATGTTTCTTACATTATAATAGCTTATTACATGATTGCAGGATAAATTATAAAGTGTGCTACATTAAAAATACGAATGAATGTAAACCAAAAGCTCAAAACCAAGAGAACAAGGGTAGTTTTGGCTAGAATTCTGGACTCTATGTTTGTTTGTTACAATTAAATTTATCTTAAGTAAGCCATTATCATATGTGTCATTTATGAGCTATCTTTGCTTTCCCTACATGATTATTATGCAAATAAACTGAGTCTTATTTAGGCTCTGTGCTTTAAGGAAGCTATAAAGTGTCATAAAGTACAGGTCTCATCCAACGTTTGTTGAAGAGTGTGCTCTTCCCACTCTGGTTCATCTCTTCTGGGTACTAAACCTGAGCCAATTGGTACTATATAATTACAGCAATGCAGCCTCATTCAGTATTCTGTTTGTCACTTTGTGAGAATAAAACACCTTTAAATTCGTTACTTTTAAAGCCCCCAATATGAGTGATATCCCCAAACACACTTTATCAACATAGAAACACAAGAGGCCAGAATAAATAAGTGTATAAGTGAAAATTTCACATTATGTTTTATTAAAGAGCAATGCGCATGTAATTAGAAATTAATCAATAAGAAAATAGTAGCTCTTTGTTCAGAATAAATCTATCTCACTGGGGGATGACTCTTACTGACATAACAGTCTTTGGTTTCATGATATTGGTGCATGCATATAAAGGAAATCTCAGGCTCCTAGCTTCTTTTCTAAAACTAAGCTTACCAAATAGAGTCTCATTTAACACTCACCAAACTCCTTTAGCAAGGAGCAGCCATAGGCTAGAGAAGGGAAGGTGCTAAGACTATTGGGGCTGAGCATACTTGGAAGGTGCAGTTTGTCGCGCACAACCTTGCCAGCAAGGAAAGTGCAACACCCAGGATCTTCTTTCAGCAGTTTATTTGGGACCTTTACAATTGTTCTCTCTGCTTCTCCTTCTCCTCTCCCTGGGAAACTGCGCCCACTGACTAAAAACTCTCAGGGCATCCAATCCCAATAAGCCACGTGGGCACAGCTCATAGGTCCACATACACAACAGCAAACCACGCCCCAGGCTCAAGCCAAATAAGGAGTTGTTTATCAAAAGAGAGCACTCACCCACCACGGGGGGTGGGGGGTGGGGGGGTGGGGGGGTGGAGGCCAGAATTCAGCGCCATCTCTAGGGCACAGCAGCAGGCAGCTCTCTACAGCAGTTAACTGAGCATGTCTAGTGGACCTCTTTAGATTATCAGTGTTTTAATGGTGCTGCCCTTCAATAGGCAGAAGATGGTAGCTACTTACTGATCACATTGGTTGGCTCATAAACATGTGTCATATTGAATGAAATTACCAGCATTTAATTGGCTACAAAGATTGGTCAAATCCAATCTCCCATGTTAGATCAATGGCAATGATGTATCCAGTGACTTTCAATGCCTTGAGGGCTGTAAAATCCGTAGTTTGTTAGAGGTTTAACACATCACACATGACGCCTATTCTTCCAGAGTGCCATCTCCTAGGGCTTTTCAACAAGGGCGTCATCAGTCTCCCTTCAGGTTATGAACTCCACAAGAACATAAAGAACATACTATTTTCTTTCCTTCACTCACAGATTACTCTCTTGTGGAAGGTGACCATTTCCACTGTTGTTTTATAATTCAGTCAAATTCATTTAAGTACATTTTCAGTCATTTTGTATCTACAGAGCTCTCTATAGAGCTCTCTTCTTGTCAATTTTCTGTCCAGACATTCTGCAGCTATCAAGAGATAAACCTGAGACTAGATTATTTGTCACTTATTAGATAGTGTATGTTCTGATATTTAACCCATTTGTTCAGCAAGCATAGTCTTCCCCTCTCTGGATGAATAGACAGGGTTATCTGTTTGCTTTTAAAATATTTGATATAAACATGACAAACAAAATCTATCTATATATACATATATACATATAAACAATATAAATACTATAGATTTTCCTATGCTCTAAACATGTTTATCTGCAAAATATGTGAATCTTTACTTTAACCCTTTCATCAGTAATGTTTTGTAGAGTACATCTACTCAGGCATTAAATGTATATCATATATATATGATATATACAAATAAAATATGTGAGATTTATTTTTTACCTTGTTTTAGATAGAATTTTTGTACTTTGCTTTAGAAACAGATGACATTTATCTGCTTATTTCAAAGTATTTTTGCCTAATAGCATTCTTGAATATTCTGTATAAAACTTTGGGATCAACAGCTTGAATTTTAATTCTTATTTTTTCATATAATATCTATTCAATCTATTTGAACTCTCTTTTTCTGGGTTTCCTTGTGTATTTTATAGATAAATAGCATTTAATCATTCATGATGTCATAAGAATTAAAAGATTCAGTAAGTGATGTCTGGTAGGCAATAATTAAATTTCAATAATTACTAAAGTGAATCATGGAAAGAAAAACCCTTTATTTGGATTTTTAGTTTATAGTTCATATTATATTATATGGTAAATGCCAATTTTTCTAATGCATACATTTTGATATTGTATATTTGATATATTAAAGAAATACAAGATAAATATTTAGAATGTGTAATGAAGTCTACCACTACACGGTTAGGTTATTTTTGAAAGTAAATAAAGGATATCATTTAAAAATGATAGCATAATTGGCATATCTAGATTATATATTGGTATTTGCAATTCTTAAAGAGAAAAGGATTCTAGCAATAATATTTGTGTCATTGCTAGCCTCTAACATTCTAGCATGATTTATTATAATTATGACTTTTGCTTCTGTGATTGTTCCATTATCATATGACTTTTGCTTCTGTGATTGTTCCATTATCAAGTTCATTACATGAATAGTGACAATAGTGCTGTGAATAAGAATCATAAATCTTGTGTAGTAGGAATCCACCTGTGTCTTTATGGTCTTGAACTCTAGCCATGATTTTTCAATAGCAATGAAAGCTTAACTCTATATCAGATAAGGAGACCTTTTGGGCATTAATTATATTCCTCTTTTTTTGTGTGTCAAACTCTTGGAGCCAAGAGTGTTTTTGCAGGGCAGGGTTTGTTGTTGTTGTTGTTGTTTGATTTAAGTCACATTGAAAGCTGCAGCCCATGTGTTATTTGCTTTGCCAATATCATAGTTTGATCATGGGAGTGAAGACATCTGAAACAAAATGTGCTTTGGATTATGGGGAGCTCTGCTGAACTATCCTTTCAGAAACACAAAGCTAGGAAGCATGTTTCAACTTAAAACCATGTTCAGAGTTTTGGAAAACAGTGCACCTATTATTTGTCAACTGTAACAGAGACCTGAGAAATGAGAATGGAAAGAAGGGAGCATGAGGTTCTCTAGGGTTTGTTTCAAATAAACAATTGTCTTTTTCATGTACTGAAATTAAACAACCCATTAACTAAAACCTTAAGCTTGATATCATTTGTTTTCCTTTCCTGTGCAGTTAAATTATTTTTCCTACTAAATGTAGGACATTTTACTAATAATTTTATAATCATTAGTTTCACAGTGAAAGGCAATGTATTTGTGTGTGTGTGTGTGTGTGTGTGTGTGTGTGTGTGTGTGTGGTAATGACAATTACAGAAGTAGGGATCCTGAACTTGAGGGGAAGTTGGGAGAACATAGCATGAATTGGAAAGATGGTCATGATGGAAATACAATGCTTGTGCATGAAAATTATAGTTCTATTACATTGTTGTCTCAATGATGGATTGATATATTATTAAGATTGCAAGTCTATGAGTAAGAAGAATAGTGTCAATAGTAGACTAAAGGATAAAGGTATGTCTAAACCATACTACTTTCTAAAATTTGCCCTTCTTTGTACAGAGTTTACATGTGTATTTGACTATCAGTTTTACTTAAATAATTCTGATTAATATGTGACATAATATCTTGTGATATTAAGTGATTCAGTATATACCATTTCAGCTTGTATTTTATGTTTGAATTCTCTTGTCTGTCATGATACAGATTAGAAATGTATATCCTATGACTTGTTTTAAGAGTATAACCGATGGCAAGTAAACAGATGCTTGTTCATATATTCATTGTTTACCTAATGATCTATTAATTTAAGAGATATATAAGAATCTAGGTTTATAGCTCATAATTCAGAGTGTACATATAGGTACAGCCAGGGTGTCAGTGAAGCTCTTTGTTGACCAAGGAGCATCCCTCTTAAGTCTTGCTTTCATACATCATTCTCTTCCTGGGCTTCTAATTTCCTGACTTCTCACTATATGGATTACATGTTTTTCTGGCACTGAACATATAATTAAGAAGAATAGTGTACATTTTTGCATCTGGTTTATTTTGCTTAAAATTACTGTGGAATTAACACATGTATGGTACTTAGGAATAGATTGTTTAGTTTTATAAGAATGTGGCTCATTCTTATAATGTATGTAAGAATGTATCTACCAAAAGAAAAACTGAACATAAGCACTTTTAAATAATGTTTTTGATTTATTCTTGAGAATCTTATCTATGTATGCAATGAAATTGTTATCCTACCCACCCTAGATTTTCACCCTTCAGTTCCAAATCACTCCTAACATGGCTCTCTTCCATCCTCGTGCTCTCTTTTTATTTATTTTTTTTTGATAACCTGCTAAGTTCAGTTAATGTTGCCCATATGTGTGCATGTGTATATGTGCATGGGAAATTTACCAGTGACCACACAAAATTTTTTAAAACTGAAAGAAGGGAAGGATTCAGGAAAGCAGCTATCAACTGCCAGTGGTTTCTTAGTAAAATATAGCTGCTAGTGAGCATTTATTTTCTTCCTGATGCTGAAAATTTGGCTGATTGATTCTTGCTCATGTCCTGTTGAGACAACCCCAGCTGGTATGAGTTCATGAGCCTTATAGCCGTGTCAAGTTCTTAAGTGTGCATCTCACAGCATTCTTTCCCATCATCTGGCTCTTATATTCTTTCTCCCCCCTTTTTTGTTTTGTTCCCCAAGCAATGGTGAGAAGGTTGTGGGGGAAAAAAAGATGCTCCATTTAGGGCTGAGCATGTGGACTGTGTTCCTCAGAAATTTAACCTTACTCACTCCAGCACTGACTGCTTGCTCACTACTGCAAAATAGAAGCTTCTCTTGGGTCTGATCAGGTCCCTTCCCTCAAATGAGTATAGTTGTTAAAATTATTTCTTCATTTCTAATACAAACTAAGTGAGGAGGTGAGTATTGGCCTGGAATCAGAAATGTCAAAAGTTAACCAAGAGTTCCTAGGAGGGAAACATTCCCCAGATTACAAGGGAACACTGGACAGAGTGGAATTTGCCTACATGGGCATCTGGATTCCGGGTAGAGGGACCAGGACTATTGTTTTTGCTCTCAATATTATTTGTTTAAGGGCTATGCCACTCTGAATGAGTCTCCACGGGTCTCAGAACAGATTTTGGTGGAGATGTAGATGTTGACAGTTGAAAATGAAAGCAAAATGGTGAGGACGCCAGAAAGCTCTCACAGGACATGGCTAGAACACCAGAAAATCTGCTACAAATAACATATCATCACAACTTATTCATTTTAATATTGAGAGGCATTTGGGATCATTTCTAGATTTAGGTTACTATGAAAAATGCAGCTGTAAACATTTTAAAGTTTTGCATATATTGATGTAGGAAGTAGAATTATTGGATCAATCATTGTTCACTTCCCACTCAATGAAAAGTGTTAACAGTTCAGGGTAGCACTCTTCACAATTTGTAGTTGTCAGCAAGTGTATATGAGACTCATAGGCAATGAATTTTATCAGCACTTAAGGTTGTCAGTCTACTTGTTAACCATGCTAGCAAGTTGGGAGAGGTACCTGATTTTGTGCTATTAACTATGCTATTACTTTACATTTCTCTTATACCCTTACTTTTGAAGTTATGTTCCAGTCATTGTCTAAATGTTATCAGATTGTCTTTATTAAACAATTTGTGGGGGTACTTTACAGAGCTTACATTTGATCCACTTGTCAATTGCACTGTAAAGAATGAGATTAGTAAGGCCCTAGAAATAACAGCTCTTCCCTCTACCTAAATAGAACATATCTGCATCCCTGGGACCTACAAATACTAATTAATTTGGTAAAGAATTGAACATGTGAATAAAAATGTAAGATAAAAAGACTATCCTGGATCAGAGAAGGACTGAGGATTTGAAATTCAGATCCCTGTCTAGAGCAGAATCAAAGATTAAGCAGACCCCTTGCTCAGAGGAGACAAGAGACACACAAGTCATCTTTCCACAACTGATTAGGAGCTGCCTAATCATGAACAACTGAAGCCAGTACAAAAATACATAAAACAATATAAAGAACAACAAGGCAACACCAGAAGAAACTAGTGGTTCTACAACTACAAGACTTGAACAGAGCAATGAAGAGGAAAGAAAAGGAAACAACACCAAAGACACCTTTATGAAGATTATGAAAGTCTTCAAAGAAGATAAAAAAAAAATCCCTTAAAGAAATACAAGGAAATACGAACAAAAAACTGGAAGAGATGAACAAATACTTGAAAGAAAACCAAGAAAAAGTAAACCAAAAAATGAAAGAAACATTCCAGGAACTAAAAACTGAAATAGAAGCAATAAAAAAGGCACAAAATGAAGCAAAGGTGGAAATAGAAAATCTGAAGAAAAGAGCTGAACTACAGATACAAGCATAACCAACAGAATCCAAGAGATGGAAGAGGGAATCTCCGGAGTAAAAGACTCAGCAGCAGAAATATATTCATCTGTAAAAGAATATACTAAAACCAAAAAGCCATAACACAAAATGTTCAGGAAATCTGGGACACCATGACAAAACCTAACCTGAGAATAATAGGAATAAAAGAATGAGAAGAATACCAACACAAAGGCACAGATAATGTATTCAATAAAATCATAGAAGAAAACGTTCCTAACTTAAAGAAGGAAATGCCTATAAAGATACAAGAAGCTTACAGAACACCAAATAGATATGACCCCCTCAAAATGTCTGCTCAACACATAATAATCAAACAACAAAACATACAGAGCAAAGAAAAAAATTTAAGAGCTGCAAAGGAAAAGGGCCAACTTACCTATAAAGGCACCCCTTCAGAATAACTCCAGACTATTCAATGGAAATGATGAAAGCAAGAATGACTGGTCAGAAGTTATACAGACACTAAAAGAGCATGGCTGCCAACATAGAATACGATACACAGCAAAATTATGAATCACCATAGATGGAATAAACAAGATATTTCATGACAAAATCCGACTGAAACAATACCTATCTACCAATCCGGCCCTCCAGAAAGCATTAGAGGGAAAATTCCAACCTAGGATCCCAGAAACACCCATGAAACCACAAACATTTAATAATCCCACAGTTGAAAAGCTGCCCAGAAAAAGGAAATACATACAGCTACCACCAAAAATACCAGGAATCATCAATCAGTGATCACTAATATCCCTTAATATCAATGGACTCAACTCACCTTTAAAAAGACAAACACTAACAAGATAGATACAAAAACAGAAGCCATCTTTCTGTGCATACAAGAACCATACCTCAACCACAAAAACTGACACAAGCTCAGAGTAAAGGGTTGGGAAAAATTCTCCAATCAAATGGCCCTAAGAAACAAGCTGGGGTTGCCATCCTAATATCTAAGAAAGTAGACTTTAAGCTAAAAGCAATTAAAAGAAACCAAGATGGATATTACTTATTCATCAAAGGACAAATTGGTCAAGAGGAGACTTTAATCCTGAATATTTATGCCCCTAATAAAAGGGCACCTATCTATGTAAAAGAAATACTGCTAAAGCTCAAATCCCACTTCAATTATCACACCCAAATAGTGGGAGATTTCAATACCCCACTTTCACCCTTGGATAGGTCAACCAGACAGAGACTCAACACAGAAATAAGGAGTATAACAGAGGTTATGATGCAAATGGATTTAATAGATATTTACAGAAGTTTCCATCCAAATGCAAAAGAATATACATATTTCTCAGCACCACATGGAACTTTCAGTAAAATTGACCCTATAATTGGTCATAAAGCAAATATCAACAGATGCAAAAAAATGGAAATAATTCCTTGTATAATATCAGTAACATAAAAAATCACAGAAAGCCTACCAACTCATGGAAACTAAACATCACTCAGCTGAATCACCTCTGGGTCAAGGAAGAAATTAAGAAATAAATCAAAGTCTTCCTTCCTAGAATTTAGTGAAAATGAATCCACAATATGCCTAAACTTGTGGGACACAATGAAAGCAGTCTTAAGAGGAAAATTCATAGCACTAGATGCCTATATGAAAAGCCTAGAGAAATCCCACACTAGAGAACTAATAGCTCAGCTGAAAACCTTAAAACACTTAGAAGCAAACTCACCTAGAAGGAGTAGATGTCAGGAAAAAAACAAACTTGGAGCTGAAATCAATACCATTGAAACAAAGAGAATAAATACAAGAATCAATGAATCAAAAGTTGGCTCTTTGAGAAAGTCAAGAAGATAGATAAACCCTTATCCAAACAAACCAAAAAGCAGAGAGAGAGTGTGTCCAAATCAACAAAATCAGAAATGAAAAGGGGGACATAGTAACAGACCCCCAGCAAATCCAGAGAATTATCAGGACATACTTTGAAAATCTAAATTGCACAAAAATGGAAATCCTAAAAGAAATGGACAACTTTTTGGACAGATATCAAAATTAAATGAACTAGATTAATTACCTAAACAGACCTATATCCCTAAAGTAAATTTAATCTGTCATTAAAAGACACCCAAGTGAAAAAAGGCCAGATCCAGATGGTTTCAGTGCAGAGCTCTAACGTACATTCAAAGAAAAATTACTACCGTTACTTCTCAAACTTTTCACACAGTAGAAACTGAAGTAATATTGCCAATTTCCTTTTATGAGGCCACAATTACCCTAGTACCCAAGCTACTCAAAGATGCAACAAAAAAGAATTACAGACTAATTTCCCTCATGAATATTGATGCTAAAATTCTGAACAAAATTTTGGCAAACCGTATACAACAATATATAAAAAATATCATCCACTATGATCAAGTAGGCTTCATCCCAGAAATGCAGGAATGGTTCAACATAAGAGGAACCATAAATGTCATCCATCATATAAACAAACTGAAGGGAAAATAAACCACATGATCATATCCTTAGACACAGATAAAGCCTTTGACAAAATCCAACACTCCTTTATGATAAAAGCCCTGCAGAAATCAGGAATACAAGGAAAACATCTAAATATAATAAAGGTGACTACAAGAAGCCGACAGCCAACATCAAACTTAATGGAGAAAAACTCAAAGCAATCCCACTAAAATCAGGAACTAGACAAGGATTTCATCTCTCCCCTTAACTAATCAATATAGTTCTCAACATTTCGGCTAAAGCAATAAGAGAACAAAAGGAGGTTAAGGGGATATAAATTGGAAAAGAAGAAGTGAAACTATCTTTATTTGCAGATGATATGACTGAATACTTAAGTGATGCACAAAATTAAACCAGGGAACGTCTATAGCTGACAAACATCCTCAGCAATGTAGCAGGATACAAGATTAATTCAAAGAAATCAGTAGCCCTTCTATACACTAAAAATAAAAGAGCAGAAAAAGAAATAAGGGAAACATCACCCTTTATAATAGCTGCAAATAGCATTAAATATCTCAGAGTAACTATAACCAAAGAAGTAACAGATCTATTTGACAATAATTTTAAATCACTGAAGAAAGTAATTGAAGAGGATATCAGAAAATGGAAAGATCTCCCATGTTCCTGGATACGTAGGATCAATATAGTAAAAATGGCAATCTTACCAAAAACAATCTACAGATTTAATGTACTTCCCATCAAAATCCCAACACAATATTTTATGGACTTTGAAAGAACAATGCTCAACTTCATTTGGAATAACAGGAAAGCCAGATTGTCAAAACAATTTTGTTCAACAAAAGAACCTCAGGAGGCATTACCTTCCCAGACTTCAAGTTATACTATAGAGCTATAGTAATAAAAACAACCTGAAACTGCAATAAAAACAGACTTGTGGATCAATGGAATGGAATTTATAATCTGGGCATTAATCCAAAAACCTATGAACACCTGATCTTCAACAAAGAAGCCCAAAATATTCAATGGAAAAAAGATAGTATCTTTTAAAAATGGTGCTGGCATAGCTGCATGGTAGTTGTAGAAAACTGCAAATAGATCCAAGCCTGTCACCCTGCACAAAACTCAAACCCAAGTGGATCAAAGTCCTCAACATACACCTAGCCTCTCTGAAAATGATAGAAAAGAAAGTGGAAAATCCTCCAACGAATTGGCACAGGCGACCACTTCCTAAAAATAACTCCAGTTGCGACACTACTAACAACAATGAATAAGTAGGACCTCCTGGAACTGAGAAGCTTCTGTAAAGCCAAGGACATAGTCAATAGGACAAAACAACAGCCTACAGAATGGGAAAAGATTTTCACCATCCCTACATTTGATAGAGTATTGATCTTACACCTATCAGATTGGCTAAGATAAAAGACACAGATAACAGCCTATGCTGGAGAAGGTGTGGAGCAAGGGGAACACTACTCCATTGTTGGTGGGAGTGTAAGCTTGTTCAGCCACTCTGGAATGCAGTATGGCAGTTTCTCAGAAACCTGGGAATCAATCTCCCCAAGGATCCAGCAGTAACATTTCTGTGCTTATACCCTAAAAATGCACATTTATACTCCATAGGCATTAGCTCAACTATGTTCATAGAAGCATTTTTTTGTAATAGCAAGAACCTGGAAACAACCTAGGTGCTCCTCAACTGAAGAATGGTTTAACAAACTGTGGTACATCTACTCAATGGAGTACTACTCAGCAGCAATAAGAAAAAATGATATCCTAATTTGTAGGCAAATGGATGGATTTTGAGAATTTCCTCCCGAGCGATGTATCAAAATCCCAGAAAGATAAGCAGGGGTATGTACTCACTCATTAGTTGACTCTAAACAAAAAAACAAAAATCAAAACATGTCCAAGCTGCAAACCATAACCACTAAACAGCTTGGGATCTGAAATACCTTGGACTGGCATCTTGAATCCCACTCCCTTCAGAAGAACACCTGACCCAGTCTTGATGTTGGGGTGAGAAAACTGAATCTACCAGGAGAGGATGCTGGACTAAGCCATATTGGGACCTTGGGACCTCCTGCTCTTGCTGGGGAGGAGATAAAGAGGAGTGGATAAGACAGAGTGACAGAAATGGGTGGAAGAGGGAAGGGAGCTTGAACAAGGATATATACGAATAAAAAATATGACTTTATTCATAAAGAATAAATTTAAAAAAAGATTATCCTGGATTATCTAGGTGGGTTTTTAATCCATCTGGGGGTATCATATGAAGAAAGAATAAAAAGAAAAGTTGGCATGCATTCAAGACACAAGGTGAAAGAGAATTAGAGCCTGAGTCAATGAAGTTAACAAAAGCAAGAAGAAACAAAGAATATGTTCTCCCTGAGGCCTATTGACACTTTGATTTGTCCCAGTGGTTTTAATTCCAGACCTATGGAGCCTCAAATATGGAACATGTTGGGGGGGGGGAGTAGATTGGTTCTGGTTTACTTGGTTCATAAAAACCTATTTAGAGAGTAATTTGTATAAATATTATTTGTAGTTATTTGTCATATTTTAAATCTTTTATTTGTGTTTTCATGCATAGCAGCTCCCAGTAAAATTTAGCCTAGTTTATCTCTCTTTCTGTATATTGGGTTTTGATTTTTCTTGCCATGTTTATAAAATGCTTCTCTGTCATAACTTCAAAAAGATACCTCCCCTTTTAATTTTTTAATCTTTCAATTATGTCGATCAATTCCCTCATATCTATGTATCAATATAACATGAGGTAGGGCTGTCAGATTTAGTGGCTGTCCCCAGTAAGGATGCCCCTATGATCTGGATCATTTACTAAAACAACTGTTCTTTACCTTTATCTTGTGAATTTTAGTGCAGACGTAGTTATCAATAAGAAATATTTGCCACCCTAATACTGTTCTCTGTCCCATTGTTCTAATTGTCTTTGTGCAAACAAACTGATCAGAATTAACTTAGGGTTAGGGTTAGGTTAGATGCCTAGATTTTTCAGCTGTCTTTAAGGCTGTCATATATCTACACATATCTATAACTGTCGTAATATGATGTTGCCGATTTTCACAAAAAAAAGCAAATGGGATTTTATTTTAATTATAATTAGCTCTACAGAAATATTTGCAGATAACTCAAAATGATTTTTCAATTTACAGAAGTGCCACTTTCTTTTATTTATTTAAGACTGTGTTCTTTAAAATAGTATTTGAAAACATTTATCTGATTTACTTCTAAACACTACACATTATTGCTATTGTAAATGCTAATTTGAAATTGTAATTTTCTTAACTCTATATAGCTTGCAAAATATAAATATGAATAGATGTTAAAAATATTGACTTTGCAACCAAGAAGAGATGAGAACAAATCACAAGAGAAGGAGATGGTAAGTGAGAGAAGCAACAAGGAGGGAGAGAAAAACAAAAGTGATGGAGATCTTAATAGAGAAAGCAAATATGGGGTTGGAAAAGGACCAGATGCTAGGGAAGCTTCCAAGAACTCACAGGATGTCCTTGCCTAGGTCTCCAAACAATAGTGAAGGTGTTGCCTAAACAGGACTTCCCCTATAACCAAATAAATAGCCACCACAATTGCCATCACAGAACTTGCATCCAACAATTAATAGAGGTAGAGGCAGCGATACAAGACTGAGCACTGGGCTGAGTCCCTGATCCAGCTGAGAGTGGGGAAGGAGAGTCTATATGAGCAAGAGCATAGGGACTATGAGGAAAATTCTCACAGTGATGGCTGGATGGAGCTCTGGGGAGCTCACTGAATCAAAAACAGCTACAGGGGAACCATCCGGAAAAGGAATTAAACCCTCCAAGGATAGGCAACTGTCCACTGACATGGACAATATGTGGAGCCTCAAGGGGAGGGTTCAGACTGTTTCTGTGCATGAACTGGCACCTTGGAGCCCATTCCCTCCAGAGCAACACCTAACCCAGTCTTGATATTAGGATGAGGAAATCGGACTTGCCTAGAGTGGATACTGAGTTAATCCACCTTGGCACCTCTTGCCCTTTCTGGAGAGGGGATTGGGAGGTAGGGAGGAGGGAGGCTGAAGACAGACCAGGAGGGGTCAAGACGGGGAAGGGAGTTGGACTAAGGGGATACATGGATAATAAATGAGACTTTATGCTATACAAAGGAAAAACAGAATAAAAACAACAACAAAAATTATTGACTTTCTATGCTTCCTATTGGATACCAAATGAATTCTTATCTAATGTGTAAATATTATTTTGTGTTTTGTATGTACACATTATGTGGTGTACAAATCATGTCTTCTTCCCCAAATTTATAGTCTTCCTCTTTTGGCCTCCTCCTTCCCTCGCCTTCCTCCCTTCTTTTCTTTGTCTCTCCCTACCTCTCTGCCCTCATTCCTGCCCCCTGCCTGCCACTTCTGCCTTTTCACTACAGTTTAAAAAGAAATGCTAGGACTGGGTATTTATCAATTCTTCCTTATATCTGAGTGGATGATTGTGAAATACTACTATTAACTATGAAATTTGCTTAAATTATTTTATTGGTACCCTTTTTAAAATTAGGAATATTTCCCTAGAATTCCAATTCTTTCAGGGGGCCTACAGATCACATATTTATATTACTTTGTTCTGGAGTTATTTGATGTGATCATTTTTTTTGTTAATGGATAAAATTATATCAATTGATTTTCTAACAATAAGAATTCTAAACTAATATATTATTGCATTTGTACATAGTTATTTTGAGCTATGTTTTTCAATAAGGCAGCCTTATAATTTTGTATTCCCTTAATATCCTTTTAATATTTTAACATGAAGATTATCATGTATCCTTAAAACAATTTTTGTTTTATTTATTTCTTTTTGCATATTATGGATATGTTTCATATGATTGGTATGATTTCTTTGTTAAGTGACTAATGGAGTCTGGTAGTGAAACTATCTGAGCTGGAATTTTATTAAAGGTAATTTGTGTATTTAAACAAAATTATTTATAGAGTCAAGAAAATTATTTTCTTATGTTAATCTAGGTAGAATGTGTTTTTCTGGAATTTTTACATCTCATGGACTTTGCTTTTTATTGCCATAAACTACTTGGTAATATAATTTTATGAGTTTTCTGATGTCTGCATAACTCATTTCCATTCCATTTCTAGTAATGCTTTCACTCTGTAACTTTAAAAAGAAAAGTCCTTCAGTGATCAGTACAAACAAGAATGCCACTAAAAAATTGAATTAGTTTCTAAGATTTTTATACAGACTTTAAATTTTATATTGCTTTTTTTATACTTTCTGTCATCTATATTTCTGTTGTTTTATATTCCTCTAATCTGAATGCTTAGACAATACTGAATTTTATCTTTTCTTTCTGATCAAATATGTGTATGTCAGAATATTTATTCAGCTAAGCATGCATTCAGTTGCATCTCACAAGTATATAAATACATTTTACTTTGGGGCTGGAGATGGCTCAGTGGGTATAGGCACTACATACAGGGTAGATAACCTGAAATCAATTCTTAGAACTCACATTGACTCAGGAAAGGACACATTTACAAGCACTGTCCTTGGACCTCCACACATAACATAGGACAGACACATGGTCTCTGGTGTGTGTACATGTTCGTGCACAGGAGCACACATGCACACACACACACACACTCTTACTATTACTTTTATTATTGTTTGTAGTTTAACATGTTAGGGAAATTTTTAAAATATTTTAAAAAACATATCTGTGATAATCAAAATGTAGATTATTTCTATTGCCTCAAAGAGTCTCTGTGATACTTCTTTGTCAGAAAAACATGGGTCTGCTTTTTACATGCATAGGACAATACAATATATATTGCCACATGTCTGGCTTCTTTTGCTCAGAATAGTCTATTTGCTTTATCCCATGACATTACTGTGAACAGGCGCTTGCCTGTGCTATTGTTAGGGAGTATTCCATTCAACGAATCGAATCCTATTTCCTCACACACATGCTGCCTTAGATTTCTTTTGCTATGTAAAATAGAGCAACTTGAGGAGGAAAGGGTTTGTTTGGTTTTTAAGTCAGGATCAAAACTCTTCACTGAGAGATGCCAGGATTGAAACTCAAAACAGGAACCTGGAGGCTGGAACTGGAGTAGGGAAGGTGGCGAAGAAATCAGTGCTGTCTTATGTACTGCAGAAGTACCTGCCCAGAGCTTGCACCGCTCACCGTAGGCTGTGCCCTCACACATCAGTCGTTAATCAAGAAGATGCCAATGCAGACTTGACAATATGCAATCTGGGGGAGGCATTTTCTTAGTTGATGTTCTTCCTCCCAATTGATGCTTGTGTGTCAAGTTGACCAAAAAATAAAAAGCAACTCAAAACAAACAAAATAACTAACAAAACCAGGTTCATATACTGAAGGTCTTTTCTGCTGTTGCCTGGCACAGGAAATTGGGAAGTCAGAGCCATAACAGTCATAGACAGCTCTTTGTTTAGAAATATGCATTAGAATGAACTCAACAGATCCTATAGTGAGAATATATTATTACGGTGTGTGTGTGTGTGTGTGTGTGTGTGTGTTTATGTCTTATGCCGGTGCTCACAGTTGTAATAATGTGTTTATGGTTGTAATAGTTGTGACACATCCAGGCAAAGGTGTGTCTCATTCCTCACCTTTGGATGGTTTTGATTGTTGTAAGTTTTCAGGTTGACAGAGCTGTGTGGTTTTCTATCAGTCTACAATCACTCTTAAAGACTTCACATCAGAACTACATTGCTGTTGAGAATTCCACATTCTGCTGTAAACTGTTTCTTTGTTCCTTCAGTGTGACATTTCTTTTTCTCCAACTCATCATCAAGATTGTCTTTGTGTCTCTGATTTTCAACCATTTGAATATGATATTTCTTGGAGGGCGGTGGTTTGCTTGTTTCATTTTAATCTATTTGGCTTAGTGTTCTCTCCATTTCTCTGTGTGTGGGTGTCTAACATTAATTTTGGAGATTGCTCAGCCATCCTCAAATGTTTCCTCTGGTCTGTTCTCATCCCTTTATTTAAATGTCCTGTTGCATGTATGTAACACCGTGACTGTTTGTATCAGTTGGTTACTCTGTTTTATCATTTCTTTTTCTTTTCTGTGCCCCCCCTTGTTCTGTCTCCATTTTTGGATATTTCTACTGGGCTGTCTTACTCTAGTGATTCTTCTCTCTGTCACACTTATTGGGGAGTCACTTGCAGTCACTTTTCATCTCTGTGTCTGTTTACTCAGTTCTGGCATTTCTGCGCCTTTCTCTCCAGCTTTCTTGATCACTTCGGCTGGCTGTCCTTCATTCCTACTGGATTTCTCTCTTTGCTCCTAGTGTCTTGGCTGCATCAGTGAGAGCAGTGTAAGACCTTCTAGCACATTGCTCCAGTGTCAGGATCACATCTAAATCTGCTTCAATACATTAGAGAAGTAAACAAATTGTGTTCCTGAGTATCTGTCTTTATCCTAGTCCTTTAGTATAGGGAGTTACTCCCACCCACACACCTATCTGTGCATCATGAACCTCAGATTCTCTTAAAATATCACCTTGCTTTTCAGACAGATACTGGCATCCTAGAGGGTGTGGCCCCACAGCTGCCCCATGCTCAGCTTTGGACACTCCTGGAATAGTATACCTTAAGGAGTCTTCTAACAAATTCTTGCTCCTCACCCAAGAATGGAACAAACATTCTCTCTCAAAGTTTGCTATTCTGTTTAAGGCAGGGGAATGAGCCTATTTTTGTGCACTAAGCCTCACTCTGAAACAAGCACATTGTCCAGAGTGTGAACATAGGAAAAGATGAGAAGAAAGGTCCATTCAGGTCTTCCTGTCTCTTCTTCAGTGGTTGCCGTTCAGTTTGGTCATGCTTGCTATTTCTAAGGAACTCTTTATCGCCCCAATTGGCCTATTTTGCAAGTACATGAGGGCTGTTGAGCACAGCATGACATGTGCTGCATTTCCAAGTGTTCTATATTCTCAGCATCCCTTTCTTCTAGGCTGACTTCTGCCCTGTGCTCTTAGCTAGGTACCTTCTCCAGGTAAATATGGGCTGGCTTGGGTCTGTCCTTGTAAATGCCTTTCTTCCCTCAAAGTTCGTCTTAAGTCATCACTTTGTGTCTCTCCTTCTTCAGTGAAGTCAGAAAAAGTTGTTTATAGAGTGTTCAAAGTATTGTTTCTATTATTGTTACTTGAAGGGTAAGGAAAAATGTTATATCTTCCTACTTCCTATGTGGTAACAGAGAGTCACTTTCAAGTCACTATCTGCCAAAATTAAAGGAGATGGCGTGACACACTACAGAGATGGGATTTGGGGCAGTTGGAAGAAGTTGTTCAAGGCCAATAATGATCAAATTAGGCTAAGTCTATAATAGGACAATGAAAGAAAAGATGCATAAACAGTAGTTGTTTTTGTCCTGTTATTTTGTTTAATTATTTTACAGGGAAACAAACAAACAAAAAAAAAACCAACTATAATATTACTGATTTAAGAGACATGAATAAGACTGAGAGACATGAGACCAGATGCAGAGTTCACTTCTCTGGAATCACATCTAACAAAACAGAGGAAATAAAACCAATATCATGAATGAAAAGTGTTAAGCTCTTGGTAGGACATCAAAATTTACTACTTCCCATTTCATTTGATTTACTTTGAAATGGTCTTTAATATTTCCTCAATTATAATTATGGAAAATATTTTGAAAGTAAAGTGAGAGGGTCATAATTCATGTAGAACAAAGGCTTAGAAAGTTCTACAATTTGGTTATTAAGTGCTCTTTAACTAGCAGGGTGATAAGTAGCTAATGAAAGAAATAACTGAAGTTGAATAGAGAGTGGAAAAGCAGCATAATCCAATCAGTGACAGATGCTGAATTTGTCACTGCTCAGGAAGCAAATGCAACCTCTCTGTACATTTGGTGGGTGGGGGTTGATGGCACAAGGAACAGGATGGTTTTTGTGAGAATAGTTTTAGCCAAAAGAAACATGTGTGTAATTCATTTAACTAGCTAGACTTTTTATATTTTACATGAATAAATAAGATGGTTCTGGCTCACATAATACTATTTCTTTTTTCCCTAGACCTTTGGTTACCAAGGGCTCTTTCTATGAGTATGTCCACCCTACTGTGATGCAACAGTCTTTCATCAGAAACTTATGAGAGCTAGAATGTGTGAATTCTGCCTTCTCTTCACTGGAGAGAATGGTTTACCGACACAAAGGAAAAGTGTTTACAGTACTTTCTTGGACCATGTTATCATTTTACTTCCAAATATTTTAATTCAAAGGCAATAATTATGTGTCTGCTTGGTATTTTAAGTGCCTCTAATATAGAAGGTATTTGTCATTATTTTAAATTTATAACAGCATTCCAATAAAAAGAATTTCTGGGTGATTATCTATGTTTCTGTAAATTGTGTTTAAATTTTGTAC